>JAGGNH010000014.1:220278-449906 GCA_026586065.1 Dioscorea zingiberensis
AAATAGGATCAGCCACCTCTTCAAGAAGAAAGTTCAAACTACTTTCTAAAAGGCACATATTACAGATGTACATGATGACAATGAACAAAAAGTCAATCCAAAATTTTATTCCTATCAGCTCTCCAAAATGAATTACTTAAAAACAGCATTGAATAATTACTGGGTGTAGTAGAAAAAATCTTTAAGAGATAAGGCATCATGGTAATGAACAAAGTCCATCCAAAATTTACCTATTAGCTTCAGAAACTGACACAAACCCCATAAAGCACCTGCTGCCTCCCTTCTTCTTGAAGGGGCCTTGGGAAGCATTTGAACATACGCTTTGGAAGCAAGTGCTACCTTGAATGACAAATCAAAAGCTAGCTAAGAAAGCAAAATTTTAAATGGACTTGTAAAAGAAAAAAGGAGCAATTCGCTGGACTCGCTGACCAGACTTCATCAATTTGCCATTGAACCCCTGTCAAGATAAAAAAGATAAGTCTCACCGGGTTTTCTTGTATTGGCCATGATCCACCACCTGGTCATGATGGAACAAAGCACTTCAAATATCTACCTGGTAGCAATACAATTTCCAAAATCCTTCTTAAAGTCCAAACCATTTGATCAAATCCTCGATTCATAAGAGATTTCCCAAAACAAATCTCTACCCACAGAAATCTGAATAAGTCATTAACCTTTTTACTTGTCCATGTCTCTACCTTGAAGTCCCCTTATGATAAAGAGATGTCAACAAAACTATAACCATGGGCGAATGCAGCCAGAGAGTTCTACGTGGTCATTTTAGGTATACAGGTACATATGGAAAACCAATCCCAAATAGGGTGAAATATCAGATCCCAAACAGCAATGGATCAAGCTTTCCCACTGTTATTCTCATTGTAAATGGAAATGCCAAATGTTTTCCCTAACATTATAAGGATATTTTCACCCTCAAGCTTCCCTCTTCTATTTACTGTAGGGAATTCTTCACATGTTTTTTCTTCTAATTTTAAATGAAACTCTCACATGCTTTTGGGAATTCAGCTTCTTTGATACTTTTATGGGAGCCCAGCCCTTGCAAAATCAGGGTTTTTTCTATGACACCACATATCAAGCAAATAGTTACCTCTTGTTTTGGGACACGCAAAATGTCAAAAATCAAAAGTATTTGATATGCAAAACAGAACCCATTAATAATTTGGGGAATTCTGGAGCTGGGGAAAACAATCATATTTATCATGTATCTAAAGGTAGTCTCTCTGACCCCAGTTTCCATTAAGCACCAATTTTCTCTTAACACTTCTGATATCTCCCCTTGCATGAGATAAGTTACCCAGTTAATGCACCAAGAAAACTAATTTCCACCCTCACATTTAATCCATAGAAAATAGCTTTACAAGTACAAGATGTTGCAAAACACAAGAGTAGTATAGGTGGTAGGATGACATCAAGCATTGAAAGAATAATAAAACATATGCAAAGGAGAATATCACTAGAATAATAGTAATTCTGAAGTTTAAGTTGAAGTGCGGTTGATTGAAGTAAAAAGTAGAACAAATGGGAGATGAAAAAGGAGGATAGACAGACCAAAGCTTTGAACCCTCCAGCAGCAGTAATAGTTTCTCTATTTCTATCATCAAAATGATAAGTTCCATAAAGCACCAGCTGCTTCCTTTTGCCTTGTTCAGCATTAAAAATGTATGAATATAAAACATATATTAGCTTTTATTAATATTAGTCTAAGTTCATCAAGAAGGAGATGGCTGTTTAAACAAAGAATAAAACCAACTAAAGCTTTTGGTTGATGCTATGAACAAAAAACTTCTAATAAAAAAAATATATTCAAATGTCTGTTAGTTCTCCATTATTACAGAGGGCACTTTTGGTAAAGGTTCTCCAACGCTTAAGATTACAAGAAAAAAATATTTTAAAGCACATCACAAAGGTAGAAGTCTAGGATCCACAGATCAAAAACAATGATGATAATGTAAATTTTCACACAACTTTGTGATAGTTTAAAGCACAAGACAAATACACACATACCACCTTACACCCCTCATTCTGGGGAACATGTTAGCACTGCACAATCTGTGCCTCGAAAGTGCACCTGCTAGCTCCTTGACCAACAGCAGCATTATTGCTGTTGCTATCTCCATGAGCAGCCAAATTAGCCAAGGCTCCGGGAGCAGCCTGCAAATATGAGAAGAACAAGAAAAAGGAAAAGATGGTGTGGGTGAGATTACACACTTTACAATAGGTATTATTTAGTCAAGTCACTGCTAAGCTAAGAATTCTTTTCAAGACATTTTAATTACAACAAAAGAAAAGATTTTATTAACCTCAATGTTAGCAAAAAAGGCAAAGGAAATCAAATCCACTCCTATGCCATGATACTCCCATTGCAATCTAAATACCAATTGATGTTAGTGGTACAAATGGATTTTGAAAAGAAAAAAAAAGGGGGGAAGTTGAAAAGGCATGTTTCAAAACAATCCTCCTACAATCTCTTTCGCTTTACAAATATAACAACTGCAGAGACCATAAATGCATCTAATCAAATGCTTGAGTTAGGCTACATCTTTATTATGGATAAAAGCTATAGGAAGTGTTTCCACTTTCTAAAATCCATTATGTACATCCAGCATGCTAGGATAAACATTAAAGACTACATATATCCCTGTGTATAAAATGGCAATTAAAGTAGCCAAACTTAAATCATCTTAACAACTAAAAGTGGCATGCAGAAGTCTGTAAGAACATCATAGCTTCTAGGGCAGGATTAGATCTACATGTAAATGATTAAATGTCAGGCCTAAGCTATGCAATAACAAACAGCAATCGGTCAAAACTAAAATCAAGTTTGGAACTAAAAAATGGCAAGATGAGGCTTGAGAATTTGACATGATAATAGGCTGGAAGATAGGTAACCTGAAGATATCCACCTGCCACCAAGAATTCCTAGCGTGGTTTGAACGTGGAAAAATCTAGCCTTCCAGCTTAAACCTCATGATTCTAAAACTAGACTGGATGGGAAAGGGCTTTTAAAACAGATATGCATAATTTAATGCGAGTAAGGTTAACCATGCAAAAGTAACAGTAATTCAATAATCCAAAATTAGGAAAGTTTTGCAAAAACGCGTTATATTGGGGCAAAAGCATGGTATTTAACTAAATTTCTTAAGCAGCTAGTGGGAATGAATGCCATAGATCATGCGTGTGAGATAGTCCAGTCAGCCATATTGGTTACTACATAGTTTAAGGGTGAAGTCAGTGAAACAATGGTAGAGGTGATTCTGAAGAAATGACTTAGACCTGCTCCCTGTACTCCCTCAACTTTGTAGCTGACCTGAAAGCAAGTATTACAAGAGAGTATGGAACCCCTCCTGCCACTGCAACCTCCATGCTACATACTTCTATCAGCAGCCAAATTTGTAAGTGCACCAGCATGTTAACGTACCTAGGTAACATAACGCATAAACAAATAAATATCCAAGAGTGAAAGTATATCCTGCCTTAATCCTCTAACTTTGTACAAACATATAGTAGATCATGAGATGAAAAAGAGACCATTGTTAGCGTGTATACTCAGGGACTCCATCAATGCCAGGAAAGGCCATTTAAAAAATCAGGGTCAACTGTAGAGTTTTTACTCCACCAGCCTCTGTAATTGGTAAGCTCTGAAAGCAACAATTCAATGACCTGTGGGGCCAATAATGACAAAAATTACTCTATCAAGCTCAAATGGAGCTATTTTAACCACAACCTTGAAAGCTCTTCTCCTGACTGAAAGTATTCCAAAGCTCCACCAGTAAAGCCTCTTCACAAAGTAAAACAAATCTGTTCAAGTGGACCTTGCTAAGTCAGCAAGAATATTAATGCCCCCTTCATTTTCCAGCTACTGGCTTTTCTGCAACTCTTGGCTATTCACGGAAAGATTTAAGCTATAGCCTGCAGGATGCCAAGGATAACACAATAAGAAACCAAGCTCTAAGCTAATGAATTATGAGATAACTCATCTTCAGCATCCTAACCTTGGCAGACCTGGACTGTACACCCTCTAGAGGACTCTCAAGCGAGCCCCAAAAGCAAAGGTACCCCGCCATCCCTCATCACTGCCTCCAGTTCTTGCAGGGTCCACAGTCGCATTCTCGTCATCAATCACAACAAATGTCGCCAGTCCAGTTGCTGCCTTCTCCTGAACATCTTCTTGTGCACTCCTTGCCAAGCTCAGCAACAGTGCTGTTCCCTGTTTCAACCAGAACTCATCCATTCCAACAGGATTAGTCTCTGCCATGCGCAGAAGACACTGTGAGAGGACCCATTCGAACCACTCCATCATATCATCCAAACCCTTGTCCCTGGTCGTCCAACCCCTCCACTCCCTGAACACGGCCCTCTCATTAGATGCAGTAATGTCGGCAAATATTGAGGCGATGCCTTTGAATACATCAGTGAATAAGGCGACCAAAAGCTTATCCTTTTTGTTGCTGAACGCTGACGCATTGTGGTTCCACTCCTCCTCTAGCGCTGCGCAGTTGAGCGCGCACAGAGCCTTCAAGCTCTTCGAGGAAGAGAGGAGCCTCGAGACAGCACCGGGTGAAGCATCCGTGCGGGACACATCGAGACCGACGAGGTTCGGTAGCTTGCTCCAAGAAACGGCAGCGGAGGACCATTTGAGACCTGAGTCCCGGCAAGGGAGAGGAACCGAATTGAAGTCACGTTGCCAAGCGCCGTCTCATCAATTGCCCTGCAATCAATGAACGCGATCTCTTCCAGCCCAGTGCAGTGCCGAGCGAGGGCGTTGACAGCATTACCATCGATCTCGCGGACGCCGGACAGCCGTGCAGGCGGCGGAGCCCACTGCAGCAAAGAGCAACGTGGCGGACGGCGTCGGAGGTGATGCGCTCGCACGGGTCGGGCCCGATCTGGAGGCTCTCAAGGGCCTCGTGGCGTGCGGCAAGGACCGAGAGGGTGGCATCGGTTATGTCGCGGCAGCCATCGCCGGAGATCTCGCGCAAGTCGCGAGCGTGGAGGTGGATGACGCTAGCGGCGGAGTCCGCTCCGCGGAAGCGGAGGCGGCGGAGGGCCACGCAGCGGTTCGCCAACGCTACAGCGGTCTCTGGGCCACAGCGATGGGCGCGAAGATCAAGGGAGGTCCAAAGACATGGCGACGCGCTGAGATGGTGCCAGGAGCGGCAGGTAGAGGAGAGGCTGGCGCGGTCGCGGTAGCTGAGGCAGGAGAAGAGCTGGACGACGGTGTCGTCCGGGAGGGAGGTCCAGTGGACGGAGGAGGATGTAACGGTGGCATCGTCCCCCGGGGAGGCGGAGACAGACGGGAGGATGATCGGACACTTATCGTCGCCGTCAGAGAGGTTGGTGCGCCGCCGCACCCTCCGGCTCATCGCGGTGGGGGACGGCGCCAAAGCCGGAGATTGGGGGCTATGGCGCTGCTAGCGCAGCTTCAAGAAGGGGTTTGGGGCGACGGCGATGGTCGAAGAAACGCCGAGAGGGAGAAGGGAATGATCTACAGAGCCTTTTGTTTGGTTTCAAAGAAAAGGCATGTGTAGGGACTCCGAAATATATATATAGAAATAGAGGGTGTTTAGTGTTAAAGTACGATTGGTTCGCTCAAATTTTAGATTTTCTTTTTCACTAATTTAAATATATTTAGGGTTACGTAATGGTTTTCTAATTTAATTCGTTTTCTTTTCTTTTCTGGAATTTAAAAGTGAATTATAATTTTTGTTTATTCTGACTGTCTGTGTATGCATTATTTGACATGATATGTTTGGTATGTGCATTAATTAATGATATATATATATATATATATATATATATATATATAATATTAATATAAGGTCGATTGAATTACTCATCTCATTTTGAGGTATTTGAAGAATATTTTTTCTAAATCTAATATGAATGAAAAACGTTGAAAATAGAAATAAGTAGCCGATTTTCACTAATTTTCATATAATTGAAAACTCAGGCTGCTTAAATGCTTAATGGTGAAAATTTATAAAAATTTTATCGGTTCAAAATTTCACCATTTAAGATTAAAATCCTCCAAGTTTCTAAATTATATAAAAATTTACATGTTGAAACTATTTTTCATATTCTTTTCGATCCATACGCTAAGCATGATTTTCCTTAAAATACCGTAAAAGTTAAATTTAAAATGTACATTGGCCATATTTACACCGGTAATATGGCTGGGCATATTGGGCCTTAATAATAACACGACTTTATATATATCCTAGGACCCAATATATCTTGTAATATATACACGTGTCATATTACAATGGAAGGCACTGCCATTCCACTCGTATTCCTCGGTACCCTGTTAGACTTAATCCCGAGGCATGCGGATGGTTCAGCGGACACCCTGGAATTCAGTATAACTACATCGAGGTTCTCTAGCGCAAAGCCGGGAACTCCGTTTCATGGCGGGTCACGGCTCAAAGACCTCGTTCTTCTCCGGCTTTTGTTCGTCGGCGCTCCGGCGAAAGTCCCTACCGGAAGCCGGCGATCCCTTAATTTCGCTCTATGGCGAGGGCCTCGTCCGCCGCCTCGGCGCCTTCGAGCTCGTCTTGCTCGGGATCGGCGCTTCCATTGGGGCTGGCATCTTCGTCGTCACCGGCACTGTCGCTCGGGACGCCGGACCCGGTATGAATCAATTGGCCCTCTGATTTTGGGTTTTACAATAGAAAGGTTGCATTTTTGTTGCTTTTATGATGAGAAAAGTCAGTACGGACACTTTGTTTTGTTAACTAGATCATACATGAATTCGGTCTTAATTGGACTAATTTTGTGTGAACTTGAACAGTAAGCTTTGGTTTATAGGCAGAACTTACAAAATTCTTGGTCTATGCTATGATATTTTTTTCTCAATTTACTTGGGATGAACCGTCTGCCATTGCTGTACACTCATGGAAATCACATAGGAATCAAACTTTAAAGAGTATGTGAAGAATTTAGTTCATGTTGTTAGAATAATGCAACCATTTATTTTGTTATTATAAATTGTTCGGATGGTGAGGGATATGATGCCAATCCTTATAACTTTACCATACCTTACGAGCCATAAGTAGATAAGTATATAGTAGTCCCAATAATCTGAGCAATTAAGAAGAACAAACAATCAAGCACCACAATAACAATATGATTCACGTGCAAAACTTAAAGAGGGAAAAACCACTGAGCGCAAACAAATCCAATATGCAATGAGAGAATTGGGAGTATAAAAGAGCTACCACAACATGCATATCACCATGAAAACAACCCATTTCTACAATTAGTAATAATAAACTCTAACAAGGTTTAAATAGATAAAGAAACTCAAACCTCCTTAAAACTCCAAATACCTTGTAGAAAGAATAAAGAAACCTTTGTGTCTTGATCTCCCAAAATGGTCTCTCTTGAATGAAGTCCTAGTTATGTAGAAGAAAACCTCTCTTTCTTCTTCGTCCCCTTATTAAGTTTTTGTTTACTTACTCTCGCACCACTTAAAACATAGACCTGGGTCCCATTTGGGTAGGTACTTCTCAGAAAATCATTTCTAGACATTAAAAAAACACATAACATTTTCTTTAAAGACAAAAATACCCTTAGTTTTGATCAACTAAAATACCCTCATAATTTTTTTACACTGATTAATCCAAATAGAGAACTGCTTAACTTACTCTCAGAAGCACAGAAGCACTTAAATAAAACTTTAACAAAATACTAAAAGTCCATCCAAATATGTCCCTAATATGGACTAAGTTCACTCCACATTGGTCTAGCCCAAACCAAGTAAGTGGGATGAACCCGCCATTAGTTCTCAAAGAAAGGTAGTGTTTGGAACCTTGTTGAAATTTCCGAGTGGGTGAAGGTTTTGTTTTGATTTTGGGGAAAGAGAGGGAAAAAAAAAAAAAAAAAAAGTTGGAATTGTTGTTTTAGTGTTTGTTTGGATGAAAATAAGATTGATAAGCAAAAGGAAGAAATGTAATGAGAATCATCTTTTTTTCAAATTTCATCATTTACAATTGTTAATATATTTTTCTCTTCTCCAACTGAAATCACCCTTAAGGTCGTTGTGCCACCCTGAGTAAGCTTGGATCTTAATATTCACAAATTATTCAATTTGTATTTGTCTTTTGGTTATTCCCTGAACTTATACTCTTTATTCCTTGTGAAATGCTTATTCATCACTTGGTATTGTTGAAGGTGTCACTATAAGCTTTATCCTTGCTGGAGCTGCATGTGTGCTCAATGCTCTTTGCTATGCCGAGCTATCATCACGCTTTCCAGCAGTTGTTGGTGGAGCATACTTGTATTCATACACCGCATTTAATGAGCTTACTGCTTTCCTTGTTTTTGTGCAACTAATGCTGGACTACCATATTGGTGCTGCGAGGCATTGCACGGAGCTTGGCTAGCTATGTGGTGTCATTTTTGGAGCTCTTTCCCTTCTTAAAGGGCCACTTGCCAAGCTGGATTGGACATGGAGAAGAGTTCTTTGGAGGGGTTCTGTCAATCAACATACTTGCTCCGATTCTACTTATAGGTTTAACTGCTATACTTTGTTGTGGTGTCAGAGAATCATCTGCAGTTAACACATTTATGACAGCAACAAAGGTAGAGTTGCAATCCAATGTGGTGAAGGCATTGTCAGATGCATCTGCATGCCTTGTTAATGTGCTTCTACCCTTTTTTTCCATCATGTTGAACCATGCTTTCTGCATCGGATCTTTGGGAAACCACTGAATTTTTTTTGCCCTAATCTCTAGTCCTTAGTGTGAGGTTTAATCATGTTGTTATATTATTTGCACTTTTGTTCTGCAATTTTATTAGTTTCCAAATTTCAACTATATTTTTCTTTAGTCAACTAACCATAGTTCATTACACTAATAATTTCCAAATTAGTCTAATTGTTGTTTGTCCTAGGAAGAAGTCGGCAATCATCATGTGATAGCCTAGCTGATGTAGTAGTTGCTTTACTGCAGGTACTCATTGTAATATTTGTTATTATTGCTGGAGCTTTTGAGGTGGATGTGTCTAACTGGTCACCATTTGCTCCAAATGGTTTTAAAGCTGTTGTGACTGGAGCAACAGTAGTATTCTTGCATATGTTGGATTTGATGCTGTTGCTAATTCAGCTGAGGAATCCAAAAGACCACAGGTAGCACAATATTTATTTCCTTGTTTTGTTCCTTGATAGTATTGGACTATAAGAGCATTCTTGATTCTTAATTTTTGTTTACACTCAACTCTTTAATATGCAAGTTAATGCATGTTCCTCTTTACTCACTACGCTTGAACTTGTTATTTGGTTGTTTAGTTTCTTGGTGGGAATTACTACAAAACATTATTAATTTTTGCTTACAATCAACTCTTTTCTATATAAGCTAAATGGATATTCTTCTTTACTCACTTTGCTTAAATTTGCATAATAGTTTTTGAATTCTAAATTTTCTTCTGATGATTTTTTTATTATTATTTACTTCAGAGGGATTTACCCATTGGCATCCTTGTGAGCCTACTGATATGTGCCATATTATATATCTGTGTCTGCCTGGTGATTACTGGAATGGTGCCATATCAATTGCTTGGTGAAGATGCTCCTCTGGCTGAAGCTTTCACAGCAAAGGGTTTAAAATTTGTTTCTGTTTTGATTAGCATTGGTGCTGTCGCAGGCCTAACTACTACCCTTCTTGTTGGTTTATATGTTCAGGTGAGACCTTAAGTCTTGTAGTATGAACCTATGATTGTGATGCACTAATATTGAGTTCACCCTGTAATTAACTGTCCATCAAATCTGAGCAGTCTCGCTTGTATCTTGGACTTGGAAGGGATGGTTTACTACCATTAATTTTTGCAAAGGTGCACCCAACTAGGCACACTCCTATCCATTCTCAGGTCTGGGTTGGTCTTGTTGCTGCTATCATGTCAGGCCTCTTCAATGTGCATATGCTCTCACATATCCTTTCAGTTGGTTCACTGGTATGGCTTTTACTATACTACCAAATGATATGCAATCACTTTGGTTTTTTTACTTGATACTATTCAGCGCACATTATTTTTAACACATTAGGACCGTAAATTACTGTTTTAACTTTCATAAACCTCCAGTTCTAACTAAATATTTATTAGGCAGACTGGTTATTCTGTTGTTTCGGCTTGTGTGATAACCTTACGCTGGAAAGATCAGAAAGCAAGTTTAGATTCTACAAGATGCATATCAAAGTGGCATGAAGGTGTTATTTGCCTTCTTCTAGTTGCATGTGGTGGTTTTGCAGCTGGACTGTGCTATCGTTTCAGCACATCGTATATTGCCTTGCTAGTGGCTATACCCATTGCGGTTCTTGCTGTGGCTGCTCTTCAAGTTCGTCATGTGAGTTTGATGGCCTCCTTGTATAGCTACTTAATATGCATCTTCTTAGTTATCTAGCCATGATAAGTTGTTCACAAATAACTATTTTCTACTTTTGGAAATTTTATAGGCTAAATTTAATAGATTTATGAGCCATTTTATCATTCGGAGCAGGCTCATATTTTGGAAGTTAGCATTGCTCTTTTGACTTTCTCTGTTATACTGATTATTTCTGTACAATTGTATCTTATTCCATGCTGCTTCTCATTATCTGGTATTATTCCATTTTGTTGCAGATGCACACATGTTAGTGTTTAGAATCATGTGAATTATTAGAATTGGTTTACTTATTTGTTGGAAATTCATTAAGTTTGTTTGCTAATCTTCCTTTTCTTCCCCCAGTCTTATGCAGATCCACCTGGTTTTTCTTGTCCCGGAGTTCCCATTCTACCAGCTGTCTCCATTTTTTTCAACATTTTCCTGTTTGCACAGGTTCACTTCGTATTCTTTTTTATACTTCATTCTAATTACACCTAAGAACTCTTAGTTAAGTTCCTTCACAAAATATAGTTGCATTGAGTATCTTTACATCATAGCATGTGTAAAAACATCATCAGGGATATAAGAGAAGGCATTTTATCTTTGCTTGTTAAGATTGAATTTGAAAGATAATACATTCCCCCCTCACTATCGTTGATTCTTGGTCATTGTGTTAGATTATTGTAGATGACCATATGATACAACAAGCCAATCCATTTTCTAGCAAAATAGCTCTAAATTAATTTCCTTTTATTTTTGTAGAAGAGATTAAATAATTCCTAATCCTTTTCTGATGTGAATACGTAGCTAAGCCCACGATAATTAAATGGCAATGATTGCTTGCAGCTACATGAAGAAGCATGGTCAAGGTTCATCATCCTCAGTATCATAGCAGTTGGTGTTTATGCTTTTTATGGACAATTTCATGCAAACCCAACGGGATCAGAGTCCCGAGACTACTCAGATGTGTACCATAGGACCCCTTCAGAAGAATTTCTTTCTTAATTAAGTTGCATAATATGGCGAAAAGAACTCGGGCTCCTCAAGATTACGCCACAATTCAATACATCCAGAGCTTAAGTTTGGCATCTTTTCTTACATGCCTGCCTATAGTGGGTAAACTTTTTATGCTCCTTTCTTGTTTATGTTGAATTTCACCTTTAGGAGAATTAGCTCATTGACTACTTATGATTCAAAGGGAGATTATTTATTTGTTGTATAAATGGATTTATGCTGTTGAATGTTGTATAAATGGATTTATGCTGTGGAAATATGAAAATCAGTCAGCATTGATTAAGAACCTCTTGGTGGGTTGTGGTGCACCAACACAGTGTAATTATTGAGGGTTCACATATTTCTTTTATAAACTGAGCTAAATCTTCTGTATGAACCAGGTTCACAAAGAATTAGTATGTGATTATCTATTAATGGTGGCTATACTAAATATTCATTGTAATTATTATCTATGCAGGTTGGATGTATCAATTCAACTGGAAAAGAATTGAGAATATTTACTTTTTCTATAGGGGAAACAAATAAGAAAAAATACTGAAAATGGGGTAAAAAAACTCCACTCAGTTTCTTTCTTTCTTTTTCTATTATGCTAATACTTCATATTATTATCCTTATCTTTGACTAAATTCGAGGATTATAGATTAGCCGTTGGATTTTGATCCAATGGCTAATCTAGGGACATCCCTAGATTACACCAATTACAAATAAGAAATTGAGAATATTTACTTTTTCTATAGGGGAAACAAATTACACAAAATACTGAAAATGGGGTAAAAAAACTCCACTCAGTTTCTTTTTGGGAAATTATCTATAAGTCTTTGGCACTGTTTTCAGGGACCTTAAAGTCAAACATACACACAACACTAAATAATAAACAAACATTTTTAAGGACCCCAAGGCAATTAAGGCACTATTCCAGAGATCAATAGTGATTATCTGTTTTTTTTTTCTTTTTTAGTATTCACCTATATACCAATAACAAATTTGGATATATATATATATATATATATATATATATATATATATATATATATATATATCTGTTACGATCCAAATGCGGCCGGCCATTATCACTCTTATATATGGGTTGTTTTGGAGTGTGGGTATATTTATATTTGGAGTTTGTGAGTTTTAATGGGCCGGCCCGTAAATGCGGCCGACAGGATACTAACAGACCTATATTATATATATATATATATATATATATATATATATATCATAATTTTTATAATTAAAAAATAGATTTGGAAATGCATTTTAAAACTTCATTCCTAGAATTGACAGTAAATTTAAGGTAGCTAGATCTTCCAATTTAGAGACATGTCTCTATCTAATCAGAAGAGGCCCCAACATCGTGAACCATTGTAATTAAAAAAAAGCCAAATAACCATGGAAATGCTATCCTAATCATTTTCCAAACATGCACCCCATGATAGTATAAGTACCACCATGGCATGGCATCAAATTAAAGGTCCATCTCCACTTCACTTATATAATAATGAAGATTATAAAACACACATGATCACATGAACAGAGACCAAATCAAAGCTAGCTCTCGAAAGAAAAGAAAAGAAAAGAAAAGAAGGCCAAACAAATGGCGGAAGAAGAAGAGCTCTTAGAAAAGAAGAAGAAAGGGAATTATGATCCCATGGTCTCGGAAATGGTACCGAGACGTGGCATCATTTTGGCCGCAAAAGACGGCTCGGGATATGTGCTCGTCACACATCCCGAGGCTTGCTTTATGGCGTGCCTCGGGATGTGTAGCTCGGCGGGTTTTTGCGGTAGATGATCGCCGCGTCTACCGATATTATGGATGACTCCATGGTACCGAGACCATGGGATCAGCACTCGAAGAAAGAAGGATCCATAACTCCTTTTTATTTTATACTAAAATGGATTTCTAATTATATATCTTTCATTTTTTTTTTCTTATTTTATACTGAGGAAAGTGATTGAAAAAATGTTAAAAATAACTTAGACATTTTTAAACAATAATTAAGTTTTAACTATGGTTAAAACTCAACTCAAAATTCTTAATGGCTGCTTCATGTGATTGACGGTAGGATTAATATCTAATTAATTAAAACAAATATTAAAAATATAAAACGTCCATAAAAGCACACATATGATATAAGTAATAAAAACCTATCAAGATCCATTATATTATAGTATTAATATAGTATTAGTATACATATAAACAACCCTTTATTTATCTCACTCATCACTCACAAGTCACAAGACAACCACCCCATCCATATTACAAGCCAAACCTAAACACACTTTTCACTTCTCACCACCTCCCTTCCTCCCCAAACTTTCACTGCTTCCTGGATATCCATCTTCACCCCCACCAGAGCCCCCAAATCCACCACCTGGATATCCATCACCACCACCACCAGAACCCCCAAAACCACCACCTGGATATCCATCACCACCACCTGGATATCCAGCTCCACCACCACCAAAGCCAGAACCCCCAAAACCACCACCTGGATATCCAGCTCCACCATCACCAAAGCTAGAACCCCCAAAAGCACCACCTGGATATCCATCACCACCACCAGAGCCCCCAAAACCACCACCACCAAAGCCAGAACCTCCTCCAGGACCACCTTCTCCAGTCCCAAACCCAAACCCTCCTCCATGACCATCTCCAGCACCACCTCCACCAGACCCATGCCCAAAAGACGACCCTGAACCAGACCCAGACCCAAACCCAAACCCGGACCCATGCCCACTTCCATCCGGTGACTGCCCGGAGCCGGAGCCATATCCCCATGCACTCCCAGGACCTGCACCCCAACCCCAGCTATATTCCCTGCCACCACTGTGCCCAGAACCATGGCCACCACGCACCACCTCATCCGGCGCCGCAGCCTTCCCCGGCTCACTGGACACAAATCCATCATGCTGCACCACCAGTATTATTACTAGCACCACCATGAACACTGGTGATGCTGATCCTTGTTTTCTCATGATATTCATGGCTAGCTTCTTCATGAGTTCATGTTCTTGGTTCTAGAGAGTTTGGATACATACATGTATATATACTGTTTTGATTATCCAGTGATGAAAAGAGTGGGAGTGGCCTGAGTGGGGCCTCATGTTTGAGACTTTGTTAGGATTCCCCACCACCGCCATTTTTATCATATCTGATTTCCCTTTTGTTTTAGTGAAGTTTGTGTATTTGATTAATGAGGGGAATATGAAGAAGAATGATATTTTATTTTTACAAGAGGTAAGGAGGCCACAACTTTAGAAAGGAGAAGCATGCAGCATGAGCATGCTCTTGATAAAAGTAGGTTTTCTAGGGGCCATGAATGTAACATGTATGTGTGGACCGTGTGGTTTTGTTTTAGTTAGTGCTTGGATAGTGAGTGGTTGGGAGTTGGCCCGTGAGTGTCCGAGTCTCAGTGGTGGGTCTTGTTTTGACTATAAGAATAACAAGAGTGTGACACATAATACACTCCCGTGACTTGTGGATAATGGGGACCTCATTCATGGATTGGAGGATGCCAAATTCGTTTTTTTTTTATATTATTATTTTTTTAGGGTTTAGGTGGTTTTTTTTTTTTTTTTTTTTGCTTTAGCTCTTGGTGACTTACGAGGACACGGCAGTCTAGAGAAGCATCTATGTAAAGAGATACGAATGGGGTGAAATTTTGTAGTCATGGCCATAAAGTCTGGCTAGAACGAAACCAACGATGTTTCCAAAACAAACATGTTTGTTCTGATATCATTTGTGGGGTCGCTTTCTTATTATTTGTCTGGATTGATGCAACATCGGATCTTAAAGAACCGAAGTTCGGTAGAGCGGTTAAAGAATCAATCGCCCGCGGATTTCCCTATTAGTCAAGGGGGAGGCACCACAAACACTGAGAATAGGAGGGGATGACTTCGAAGACGACTCATTAGGGCAAGATAGTCAGAAGTAGTTTGCTGGGTTAAAAGAAAAGAGGGGGATATTGGACTGATTATGTACAACTTGTATCTTATTGTTACTGTTCATACATAAATGTGGTTTATCTACTTTAATAAAAAAAAATAAAAAATATAAGGATATATTTTCCCTGTTAAAAGGAGAATAGAAACAGTGAGTAAATTGATATTAAAATGGGATTTGTTTCTAAAACGAGGATACGGTGACTGATTGTTTAGAAAACTGATTGAGTTTGATTAGTTATCATTTTGATTGATATTAATCAAACTGCCAAACAACATGAGAAATTTAAGAGTTGATAACAGTGTTTAGGCCATTATCTAGGGACAAGGGTTATCTAAATTGTCAAACACCACCTTTTTTTTATTTCGACAAAGTCAAACACCACCTTTGAAAATATAAATTTTAAAATAATTATCCAGATAAATTATCCTCCTTATCTATTATCTATCCAAATTTTATCTTTAGATTATTTTCAAATTTAATGTTTTATTTTATTATATCATACCATGCTCTTTTATCCAAATATTTCTTATTCATACCGAAAAGACTATTTTCAAGATAAATATAGAAAATGTATAATCATACCCAACCCCCATAGGATAATTAAAACATCAAACATTTAAGATCTAATACCCATAGTTCCTCTATTATAATAAATTAATTATTTTAATTTCTCTATTATAATTTGAGCTCTAAATCCCTCTACTTTCATGGTTGAATCCCTTCTTTTTCATCAATTTTAAAGGCTAAATAAATTTTTAAATACATCTTTAAAGACTGATATTTTTCAATCATGACAATAAAAAAAATATAATAAAAAACTAATTTGTATATTACACCAACATTTAATAAAAAATATAATGTTCACTTTTATCCACCAATAAAATAATAAAAAATATAATAATAAATTAAAAAAATCCAAGGGACACGAAGCTTGGTCCGTGTAACGGTGCAAGTATACAATGCTTTCCCACCCTAAAACTAGACTAACAACAGTACATACACACACCACCAACCAAAAAATGCCATTTTTGCCCAAATTACCTTTTCAGATAGCTAATAACCGGTTTATGTAATTCTGAATTGACCATTCACATCATTCTGTGTGCATATACTGAATTATATTTGTAATAAATACAAATTACTAACTTCATTCGTAATAAATGGACCTCTAAGCACCCACAAACACAATTTTCAAACTTCATTTACTTTCAATAAACAAAAAATAATTACCCCCAATGCCAGCCTTCAAGTAAATG
The DNA here is from genome assembly GCA_026586065.1 of Dioscorea zingiberensis. Lineage (NCBI taxonomy): Eukaryota > Viridiplantae > Streptophyta > Magnoliopsida > Dioscoreales > Dioscoreaceae > Dioscorea > Dioscorea zingiberensis. Next base: position 236,867 of record JAGGNH010000014.1, read on the forward strand.
CCCTGACCTAACACAAGACTCCCAAAACTGAGATTAGTGTATAAATGTTGGGCCTTCATTTCTCAATTGAATTCAATATCCAAATGTGAAAGCACACAAACAACTCAAATAACCTTTTCATCACAAGAACTTGATCAAATTAAAAACATTGTGTAACCTGGAATACTAAATCTCAAAATGTTCTTTTCATTGGGAAATATTGAATAAATCATACATGGTTAGCAATCATCAAGAAAATGTTGATGAGAATCTTTTTAACATATGAAGATAGCTGAAATTATTTCTGTTTCATTTATTCAAGGATTATATATATTTTGGTTCCTGTTGAATGCCCCACAACATTTAGGTGGCGTTTGGTTAGATGTAATTGGAAATCGCGGTGGATTCTGATTCACATTTATCAGAATCGGAATACATGTATTTCGAAATACAAATCTGCAGCTTAAATACTGGTGTTTGGTTAGGTGTAGCTGGAAATCTTGTATTACAAGAAATTTGTGTGTTTGGTTGGAGGGATTTGTAAATCCGGAATTTGAAACACGTTTTTTGGGCTTTCAAGTTAATAATAATAATAATAATAATAATAATAATAATAATAATAATAATACAATAATAATAATAATAATAATAATAATAATAATAATAATAATAATAATAATAATAATAATAATAATAATAATAATAATAATAATAATAATAATAATAATAATAATAATAATAAAACAATAATAATAATAATAATAATAATAATAATAATAATAATAATATGATTGTGATTATTATGATTATAACATTATGTATTTTTTTTACATTGTAGATTAAGGCCATGCGTAGCGTGTGACGTAACTCAAATAATATATTTGAGTGCTTCTACAATCAATTTGGATGTAGGCCAAATACACCACTCTGAGATTTCAAGCTATTTGAGTTTTAAGTTACATCCAAACAAACGTTGGTTTTGTAATTACATCGTAACTCAAGTTACATTGTAACTGTAAAACCAGTGAAACAAACGCCACTTTAGAGGATCTGCACTGCAATGGGCTAATTCCCAGGTCCATTCCAAATCAAACAACAATTGAAATGCTGTTCCGATATGCAGACACCAATCAAACGCATGATGGAATTCGCCAAATAAAACGAAAAATGTAATATTGAATCAGATTAGAAAACGGATTCATCATCAGAGTAGAAATGGTTTTTCTCATCCACCGCCAGGTGGAATTCTGACGGTGTAGGAAGGTGTCCTAAGATTTCATTTCATAATCTCATCATCTGATGATCATCGTAACGGACCCAAAAAAACAAAAAAAAACAAAAAAAAAAACAGTGAAAAAAAATTCTCAGATTCAGAAGCTAAAGACGAAATAGATGCATCACTGTGCTTCAGTCCAAGTGTTGGATAACTAGTATTGAACCTCATCATCATCCGATGACCTTTCAAAAAAAAGAAGAAAAAAAAAAAACAATGGCATGGGAGAGATGCATGCTCAGTGGTGGCGATTGATAATTGGTTCGATTCATGCCAGCAAGCGTCCTCATGATCTAATCAGAAGAGGGAGCTCTTTTATCCTCATCGCATCACTCTCCCAAAGAATGAGAAACCAAATCGAAAAAAGAGAAAGCCTAGATCCAAAATCCTTACCCTAATACTAATTAAAATTGGGGAAGATCGCTCAGTTCAGCGGGTTGATCGACATGCAAAGCTCTTTCTACAAAAGAGAGAGAACTGCAATCCGGTCTGTTGAGCTTGAATTTTCGAGGTCGTCACAGCGATCAATCCCCATTAGAGATGCAAGCTAATAGAAACCCTAACCCTAACTACAACGAAGCCATCAGCGGCGCTCTGTGGACGGCGAGAAGTGAAGCTTGATATTTATAGAGGACGAGAGGATTGTTAGGGTTGGCTTATCGGGTTTGCCGTTAACGGATCGGATCCATGACTCCGATATCGGGTCGGACTTTATTCGGATGCTACTTCACCATCCAGATATTTAATTTCCTAAATTTTATTTTCTAGTTTAAGGAAAACATTGAGTGGCTTTAATATTTCTAAATTACAAAATTAACATGATTTTCACTTGCCATCGATTGAAGAATGTGAAGACGTGGACATAAACAATCAATAATGAAGAGACAGAAATCTAATTCATGTGGCGGGTGGTGTTTTTTTTTTTTTTTTTTCCTTCTTTTGAAGATGTGGATAATACAGAGTTGTGTTACAACAACTAATATCCCGATCTTCTTCTTTGGTCAGACTTGTCCTAGATCCTCCTCGGGGGATTCATCTCCCTCTTTGGCCTCCGCTGTGTGTTGTTTGTAAATTTACGCCACCAAATTGCTGCTTTTGCCTTATCGGAAATGATCCAAAGAAAATCAAGCGAGGAATGAGATATCACCTATAATTCATAGGAAAATGTGTTGTTTATCTTTAAAACATCGTTCATTTCTCTCTCCCCCGAATGCTCCATGTGATTTCCATTACAATGATATCTCAACCTTTTTATAAGGTAGTATTTATCCATGAGGAGGTATCCTTGGTTCCCCATAGGGTCCAAAGATCCGTCTCCCTTGTTTGTAAACCAAACAAGGTCCTTAAATGAATCTAGATGCTCCTTGCATATGGGCAAGAAAGTAGGAGATGGTCCTCCTCGGTCTTGCATAAATAGCATTGTGTGTGGTCACTTCTCCACTTTCTGTTGTGTAGATTGTCGAGCGTGAGATTCTGATTCTCCCTTATCAGTTGTCAGTCATGCAAAGGCGAAAGTCTTTGGTCCACCAAATTTATCATATGTATATAATTTTTATTCATTTTTTTATATTTTTCATAATTATTAAATACAAAGTTTTCAATATGTTTTTATTCAACCTATTTACGACCTCTCATCTTTGAAAAGAAGGGAAAAAAAAGACTGTATATATTAATCACAACTTTGACATCCTTATTGTTGTACAACTTCATTATAAAAAGAATAATAATATGATAAAAACTTCAAAATGAGGTTGTAAATAATTCACATCAAATAAGGTAAAACAAATAAATAAAAAGATAATTCATGGTATATATTACCAAATCATTCAATAGTTTGGTTACTAAAATAAGACAATCAATGATCATTAGTGCCGCAGTGAGACAATGCACATTTCTATTACAATAAGTATCCAATAGCCGGTTAATCTACTTAGGTTAAAAAAATCCTGTGCATGAGGGCCCTATTTTTTAGTGGATAAAAGTCACAAAACTCTAAAAATGGATGAGACCTCGTAACTATTGTGATTATATGGAGTAAATAAGAAGAAAAATAAAAACTTGAGATGTTTTTAAAACAAATATTGCATTTTCTTATAAATTATTTGAATTTTTTTAAATATTTTTCTTAGTTTAATGCATAATCGGTGGTCAAATTACAAAAAATGGAGACCACCCAAAATTTGGTGAAAAAAATCCATTTTTTTTTTTTTGAGGAATTCCGCACTATGTCAATTAAGGTGATAAAGCCTTTGAAGATGACAATCCTACAAGTCGAGGAGCCTGAAGGTTCAAAGGACATAATCAAGGGATCTCGACCGATCTTTTTTTTATATTAATCTTTTCATATAACCTGGTTGTGTATTAAGGTTTGGATGTACTGATAATTTTCATTAGATTGTTTATCCAATTTATTAAATGAAAAAAACGCAAAAGCATAAAGTAAGAGAATAATTAGCGAAGGAGTGGTTGTTAAAAAAAAATTAGCGAAGGGGCAGAGCACCAGGTCTCCCGGAGCCGAGAGATGCTGTGCTCCGCTCGAATCTTAACGTGCTCCGGCGCGTTTCCTCACATCTCCACCCGTCGACTCCCGAGACCGGCGGCGGCGGCGGCGGCTCCATCTCCGCCACTTGTTCTCCGATGGCGCCGACCGGTCTCCGGCGACGCCGAAGCGTCCTCTTCCGCCCCTTCGGTCGAATCCTCTGAATCCAGCCCTGTTGATTCCGTGGAGAAGAACCCATCTAGGTATTCAGTTTTTTTTTCGTTTAGATCGTGTTAGTGCTGATAATCATCGATGGAAGCACTGAATTGTTCTTCTATTTGTCTTGGATCCGATGCAGCTTTTGTATAATTGAAGGGCCTGAGACGGTTCAAGATTTTGCGAAGATGGAGATGCAAGAAATTCAAGATAACATCAGGAGCAGACGAAATAAAATATTCTTGCACATGGAGGAGGTGTGTTGGTGTTGATGTTTATCTTCAGTTCAGAAGCTACTTTGATTTTGTGTCCTTGATTTCCTCATTTGTATTTTGTTTTATCATTGATGGATTCTATGTGGAGCACCATATTTCGGTTTAATATTTATCAGTTATCAACAAAATCACATCTGATTTCTTCATGCAGCTAAGTCTACTATGAACATGCATCACTACAGGAAGCTATATAATTTGAATTTTTGTGTCAAAATTGTTTGATGTGGTGTTGTATCTGAAACAAGGAAAGTCTCCTAAGCATCCTGTACCTTTACTACCTTATTGCTTTGCTGTTGAAAACATGTTGGCAATACCTATTTTGAAGTTGTTGCTAGTTTTGTGTGTATTTCATCTCATTGAAGTTGTTTCTATTTTGAAAATATTGAAAACATGTTTTTAACATGTTGGCAAATGTTAAAAAAAACCATCCCATTCGGAAATGTGAAGTTGCCCTTCTTTGCCCAACTCAAACCAACAACAAATTTACTTAAAGTAGTCCAATTGTTCCCAACCCAGGATTTTGTTGGTGTGGTTCGTTGTTTCTTTGAGCAAAGTAGTGTTCTAGTTGCACCATTAAATAAGTAGTGTATTGCAATCCCAAATTTGATAAGGACTGGTTTTAGATACAGAATATTAACTTTGAGTTGGAGTTGCAACTTCTATTTCATATCTTTTGAATTTGGACAATTTCCTTGTTTTCAGGTCCGCAGGTTGAGAATACAACAAAGGATAAAAAGTGCCGAACTTGGTATTATAAATGAAAAGCAAGAAAATGAAGTTCCTGATTTTCCATCTTTCATTCCATTTTTACCTCCCCTGGTTGGTCTTTTCCCTTTCATTATATATTCAGGTTTTTACCTGATAATTTAGGTGTTATCCAACAAACTTCCATATCGATATATTTTCTCCAGCTATTAAAGACTTTTTAATGGTTCTTATGTGCAGACTCCAGCAAACCTTAAAGTGTATTATGCCTCATGTTTTTCCCTGATCACTGGAATAATCATCTTCGGTGGCCTTCTTGCTCCTACTGTAAGTCCTTTCAAGTATCTCATAACACTGTCGGCAAATATTTCTGCCCCAACTAGTGAGCATGAATTTTTGTTTGATATTTAAGGCTATGCTATGGTTTCCTTGTTTTTAATTAGAATATGTCGTGATTTCTCCAGTTGGAGCTTAAATTAGGATTAGGAGGCACATCATATGCAGATTTTATCCAAAGTGTGCATTTGCCCATGCAATTGAGGTATGTTTAGTTCTTTTGTATAAATGTTGCCTGCTAATCTAATCTGTTTATGGTCACTGTGGTATTTCTGGTGTTTCATTTCACTTTTTGATGATTGAAGATAATCCTTTGCTTTAACAGAGCATTCTGGTAAATGAAATAGAGCAATCTGTTAATGTATACACAAAGAAACTAGCATTCACATCCTACTCATATTTGTAAGGGCCTTATCATTCCTGAGCTCATTGTCTTTCCTGATGTTGTTTGTAATTTTCAAAAATTAAATATTGTTCGCAAATTCAGTAAACCCAGAGTATTTTTTATTGCTTCATGATGATGACATAATAATTTTTTAACCTTAATAAGTGATGCTTTATCTGGTTTGAGTGATTATTGGTGAAGCCATATTACTCATGTTATTTGTATACTATCTATTATAAACATCAGATATTGATGATAGCAAGTTTCAGGGGCTGTAAGTCTCCACATTGTTCTTCATGATGATGACTAGCCTTTAATGTCAAACTGACACTTCGGATGACAAACTTTACAAAACAATATTTGTAGATACTCCTATTAGTAAAAAGTTACCTTGCCAATATTGCAGTCAAGTTGATCCTATTGTAGCATCCTTCTCTGGCGGAGCAGTTGGTGTTATCTCGGCCTTGATGGTGGTAGAGATCAACAATGTCAAGCAGCAGGAGCAAAAGCGATGCAAATATTGTCTTGGAACTGGTACTCTAAGAGTACTTTCCATCATAGAAACTTTGTTTGGTTTGAAAGTGATGATAATATGATCATACTCTGTTGATGCAGGATATCTAGCATGTGCTCGCTGCTCAAGCACAGGAGCGCTTGTTTTAGTCGATCCTGTATCAACAGTTAATGGTGGTGACAGGCCTTTGTCACCTCCAAAAACCGAAAGATGTTCAAACTGTTCGGGTGCTGGAAAGGTAGGCAATAAATCAAAGTTTGTCATCATGTTCCTACTATAAATCACTGAGTCTTCTTAGAGCAGCTTCCCAATGGTGATCAACTGTGAAAGATGTGTGTTTCATTTATGTTTTGACACTGCTTCTTCATGCATGTGCAGTCTTAAAAATATCTTTCCTTGTTATTTCATGCCACAGAGAAAGCTTACAGAATTTTATCCACAAAAATTGTGGAAACCTTTCAAGTCAGATTTACAGTACAACACTTCCCTATCCAATGAGGCACATTCTTTTGCTCTGACAAAAAGCATTTCAATTGTGTCACTGATGAATATGAGCATATATATTCATAGAGTTGAGTCAGAGATTCCTGCTTGTTTTGCTCATTTTTGTCAACCCAAGTTTTCTTTAACATCAATGTTTATTTGGGATCATCTTTTCCCTATAATGAATTGTGAATATGAATTACATTTTGGTGAATCATCTCAAATTGATCCTCATACCTTAAGGTATGTGACAAAGTTTCTGGCTGAAGAATGAAGGTATTTTTAGGCTTGAGCCTAGTGTAGACACACACATGCACACAGTAAATGTAATTAGATCCAGAATAGTGATCATTCTACATCATAGAGCTTGGAAACTTTCTGCAGATTCACGTGTGATTTTCTTCTGCAGGTCATGTGTCCAACATGCCTTTGCACAGGGATGGCAATGGCGAGCGAGCATGACCCTCGAATTGATCCATTTGACTAGAGAGATGCCAGATGCTAAATCTTCATATCAAGTGAGGCATGAATATGCTGGATCCATGTACCTTGATGTTCTACATCAGTACTCGGAGCTTATCCACTCTTGTATTTTAGAGCTTGAGAACTTCATGCAATGTAATGGAAGACCTCTAAGATCTCTTCTAGAGACGTCTTTGTATGTGAATAGTTAGTTATATTACTGTTCTATGATATTATTATCTTTCTTTTGCGACTTATATACTACTACTATTTATGTTTTTGTTTCTACCGACTGAATTTAATTGAAATAATGAATTAGTAAAATACCATCATGTATTTGCTGATTTACCCTGAAAATTTATTTCATTTTTCTAGGGTGTTTTTCAATCTTTTGCATAGTATTGTTAAATTTTAAACTAAGGGGAGACCTTAATCACTGATTGGTGACTGAAAAGGAATATTAACAAAATAATAAAAATAAATAAATAAATAAATAAATAAAAATTTCAGGGGATTACTGTTACAGTGTATTAGAAAATATATATTTTTTCTGGGTATACAAACAATTTTATTTCTCGCTTTCTAGGGGTGCACCATGTGAATTGATAATTTGGGTAGATTCTAGGGTGGGCATTGTAAAAAGGTCGCAATACATCCGCTGGTGATGACCTGGTTCTTCGTATCCGCACCGAAATCGAGAGATGAATATCCCAGATTTAAGACGCTCGTGCTTCCATTCCAACAAACCCTAAACCCCAACTCGTTCGCCAAAACCCTAACCCTCGGGAATGGCGGAATCTCTCGCCGGAGATGACCTGACGGGCTACTCGCCTCCCCCATCTGACGTGCCTGTCATTGCCCCGGGTATCGAGGGTGAAGCCCTCGCCGAGGCGGAAGCACTCTCCGAGCCTGAATCTGAGGAAGCTCCAGCCGAGGCGTTGCCCGAACTCTCCTCGACCTTGGAGGAAGCACCGATGAAGGGTAAGTGGCCTGGGTGGCCTGGGGATAACGTTTTCCGGATGGTCATCCCGGTGGCGAAGGTTGGGGGCATCATTGGGCGCAAAGGCGAGCTCGTGAAGAAGATCTGCGAGGAGACTCGTGCCTCTGTACGCGTCCTGGAAGGTCCCGTCGGCAACCCCGATCGTATTGTGAGCTCTCCTTGCCACAACTCAATTTCATTTCTTTTGTTTCTTGGGCTTCCCTTGGCATGCCATCTTTGTTTTCATGGAATTGTTTCGTTTCTATAAGGTTTTTCTTTTATTATTGGCGTTTGTTAGATAGATGCCGCACATCTTCTATAAAAGATTCTAACAATTCGAATATACTTGGCTTTCTGATACTTGTGTGAATAACTCTCCTTAATGTGTGAAATTTAAATTGAAAATCTTTATGGTTGCTGTGTAAATTCAAAAGCAATATGCACGGCGACATGTGACTCAGGGTGTCTATCCAGAAATCAAGGTAGTTGGTTGTATTACTTTCTATGGTTGATGCATGTATCAAAGCGTGGGAAGAGTTGTTTTGTAGAGTTGCCTTTCAGAGTGCCTTTCAGCCTTTGGGAGTTGCCTAGGGCTTTATGGGTGTGCATTCCTTCTGTATTGCTGTTTGATTTTGAAAGAATATCTGCTTGTTACCACGGAAGAAAAACATTTTCCTTACACTGTAGGATAGATTAAAAAAAAATATTTTTGAAGAAGGAACTAAGAGAGGTCTCAAAATTAAAAAGAGAAAGAAACAATGGATAAATTGAATAACCTTAATTTCCACAAGCCTTTTGTGAAACGTGCTGGTGATGGCTATAGAAGTAACACAAAAACTAAGCCTAAGCTACTTTGGAAATGTTAGTTGCCATTTCTATGTCTGCAGATGACAACCTCCATATGCAAAATCTGTTTCAATGCATTATACCCTCGTAAAACATTCTATACATGATAATCTCTCTTATTTTCAGGTTCTTGTTAGTGGAAAAGAAGAACCGGAAGCAGAAGTTTCTCCAGCAATGAATGCTGTTCTCCGAGTCTTCAAACGCATCCATGATACACCAGAGAATGCAGGCGATTCAACAGATCCAACATCTGCTTCAATTTCTTCTATTCGATTGTTGGTGCCCTCATCACAAGCCTTTAGTTTGATTGGCAAGCAAGGGAGCTTGATTAAGTTAATCCAGGAAAATTCAGGTGCCTCTGTACGAGTGTTATCTGGAGGTATGTGCTTGACACTCATCTCTCCAAACTTGATTGTTGAACTCTCATTTTTGCTTGATGAGGAACCCGGCATATATTGTAACCAACTAAAAGGTTACTGCCAATACACTCATAAATAGATACCATGGGAAAACCTCCTGCTCATATTGGGATGAAAAATCTGCATGGTGTAGCATTATTTCAAAGCCTGTTAGCACGAAGTGTTTGTTTTTGAGATTGTTCTGGAAAAAATCCCTCTTTATATTCGTGAATACCACCTATTTATCAAAATTTACATGGTTCTGTTCAGAATTTCTTCTTGTGTTTTCATACTTTAGAAGTTTTTGCCAATGCAAGGTCACATGCTAGCTTTCTTTGTCAGATGTGCTACCACTTTATGCGGCTGCTGATGAAAAGATCATAGATATGCATGGTGAATTTCCAAAAGTTCACAAAGCATTAGAAGCAGTAATTGGCCATCTGCGAAAATTTTTGGTTGACCATGGTGTGCTCCCCTTATTTGAAAAAAATGTATGTATGCCCTCTATTTTGTTCTGCTGTTCATTTCTAAGAACTTGTGATGCTAGTCAATCTTCTCCCTATGGTTTTCTTCCCCTTGTGTGCAGTTGAAGATGCAGTTTAGCCAAGATCATCCAATAAATAAATGGGGTGATAAAACACAGTCCTCGGCCTACAGTGCACAGCAACCAATGTTTGGTGATGATTATCCTGCTCCAATCAATCGAGCTTCTTTATTTATTGATCCTGATGTTCATCTAGAATCACAAATGTCACGTAGTTCTTTGTCCTTATATGGTCCAGATCCTGCTGTTTCTGGAGTACGTTCTCCTGGATTTGGACGTGCTCCTGGTGCAATAATTAGCCAGGTTTTTTATTCTTCTCTAAAAATTATTTGCATTTATATAGTTTGTTTCATATGATAACTTGATGCCACTATACTATCTGTGGTATTTTTTTTAAAATATTCTGTTAAGACGATTAGACAGAGTTATGCATGAAATTTCATGAAACAGAAATTGATTATTTTATCATTTAGAATACTAGCATTCTTATTACATGAATGGTGGAAGATTCATTCTTAGCTTGTATGGTTCTCTATCTTCAGGAGAGAGACTGAAATCTTGAGGAAAGATATTATGATCAAGATCATTCATAAGAATCGTTGAGTTGAAATCTTGAGTGAAAGTATTAGGGATTGAAACATTTGTGTGAATCTTTAGTTTATAACTTTTTTTCTTCCATAAATTTGATGAAATCATTTGCCTACCCTCCACGTGCTCATTCAGTCACCCTTACTTTAATGTTCAAGTTTTAAGACTTCTGTCCAACTGGAGATTTAACTGGAGCTTTAATTTTAATGTTCATCTGGCAGCTTACTCATCATTCTATGCTTCTTGCCGACATATGTAGTGATAGAAAAGTACTAGGCTATTGCCCTTGGTTTAGTAATGAGTTGTTCTTGAAACAAGAATCTCTCATTAGAGATATGCCAGTATTACATTTGTCAATTCTTACCCTTTTTTGTGTTTGTTGGAGAACTCATTACAGATATAACAATACTCCTTTCTTCTTTGGAAACCTCACAAAATATATGACAATACACCATTTGACCTTTCTTAAGTTTTTTTTAATTTTAAAATTTTATTTTTTTATGTGTGAACTATTGAGTACTTTAAACTTTACGCTTTCGATATTTCTTCTTATTGATGATATGCAGATGTGGCTTTAGTTTCGTTGTATGGTCATTTGAAGCCTTATCTATTGTCTGGAAGCTTTGCATTTAATCAAATTTGGTGAATTTTTCTTCATCTGATATTTATGTGATCTGACCCATGTTACCACATTCTGACATATTGGTTGCAGATGACAAAGAAAATGCAGATTCCACTTTTGTATGCTGAAGCCATTATTGGTGTTGAAGGGAAGAGGATCTCGTATATACGTCGAGTTAGTGGAGCAGAGCTCACTGTAAGGGAAAGTATTAGCTCTCCTGATGAGATAACAGTTGAGATCAAGGGCACTTCTCACGAAGTTCAGATAGCTGAAATGCTCATTCAGGTAATGTCTAGATGATTGCACTCCCCCCTCTTCACCTTCTCAGAGCGTGGGTGTTTGGAAGCCCCTCTTCACCTTCTGGGAGCATGGGTGTTAGGAAGCACATTTTTCTTCACCAGAAAAGATTATGCATCTGTGGAACTCTTTCAAATATATGATTGCCTGTTTTCTGAATTATAGGAATTTATTTCGGGATATAGAGAGCCAGAGGCTGGTCGTTACGGAAATCATGATGCAGGCCAAAGATCATATTCTCAGATGCCAAGTTCAGGCTATTATCCATCTCAACCGTATGGTAGATATGAGTCATCTGACCTAGGAGGATACCACAATTACAGGTTCTAACTGAGAAATCCTGCTGTTCTCTCATTTCTTCTCACCTCTACTCTAAAGCACCTGTCGCTCTTGTTAAGAGTCTGTAAGAACAATGTTATGTTTCCAGATTCTGTGAAAATTAGTGAATGATTGTCATGTTTCCAATTTTTTTAAACTCATGTTTTCCTGCGCGCTGCAAGTTGAAGTGATTTGTTTGGTGGAATGGTAGTGTTCACTAATGTAATGTTCACGATTCAGTGATGCTGAATTGATTATTTTGTTTATATGCCATCTGAGGGAACTCACACTTTATTCAGCTAACATACTATGTAAGCAAAGCGTACCATGCGCTACATCCACAGAACCAGCACACAGCTCCTTATTTCAGGTACTAAAGGCTAAAACTCTCTTATGTATTTTGAGATTAAAACAGAAGTAATTTATATGTAGGCGTCCTCTTGTATTTTCTGTGGTAGGTAAGGGAGAAAAGTCTCAGGTGAGTTGGACAGCAGAGTCATAAGAAACCCCAGCCTTCCAGTCATTGGGGACAACAGCCGTCAGCTGGACCCAGTTCTGAGCACCATCATCCCCAGAGACCTGGAGACGCATGTTCATTGGCCCATTTGGAGGGTTTACCGAGTCCCATACTGCACCGTAGGCCCTCCTCATCCCTCTCCATTCTTTGCAGTCCTCCTGCACAACATGCATGCTCACAATCAAGAACCATTGGTAAGATCATACTCTCTGTCTCTATTTTCTGAGTAATAAATTGCATTCATTCCATTTGTTAATATGTGGTTTGTGACTAACCTGCCATAACTCAACAGCCATTATATCTCTCTGGCCTGCTTGGTAGAGGATTACCAAGGCCAAGTAATCTGGATATCTGCTGTTCTCTGTCACCTTGAATATCAGATTATTTCCTGGATACTGACATGATATCCTGCATCCATGTTATATATATGATCACCCATGCATAGATCACTCTGTGATATAGGAACAGAGAGATTGGAGCTTATATTATACCTTCTGTACTCAACATCGATGGTGCCATAGGCTATTAGGTGGGCAGCCATGTTGGGATGGGCAAGCTTCCACGGCCACGGCTGAGAATGAAGTCAGTGTTATCTCCCTCACCGTAGTCTGTGACCACAACCCTCACACCCCTGTCATTGCACAGCTGAGGATATCTGCATCTCACCTGGTAACATGCGCCACATCCGCTGCCATTCCTGTACAACCTTGACACAGCACCCACATCCCCGCCGTTGATGTCTCTTCCAAAGTCTCCATACCCACAAGCTCCACCTGCATTTCCATTCATCACATTGTGAGTGATCACTAATTTCTATCTGTTTCTCATGTTGGTTTGTGATCAGACAAAGATTCTATTCATTTTAGCAGACATGCATATAACTAGTTAAAAGAAGAGGGACTAGTAGTATACTGGGAGTTCCAGAGCACTCTGGACTGCCATAGAATGTTGCCCTTGAGTAAGTGAAAATGTTTTGACAGGTTGCGAGTGTCGCGAAGAACAGTATGATAGGAAGGATACAAATGACAAGTTTTGCCATTTTATGTTATCTATGAGTTGAGTGTTTGTTGTAATGCAAATGCAGCAACTCTTTGCTGGATTTATAGTAGTAGTAGGGACTAGAAGGAACCGCCTAACTTTTGCACTTTTTCTAATCCCAAACTCACCCACTTTCCTAGCCAGATAATGAAGTGTGGAGAGGGTGGTCTCCCATTGAGAACAGTAATAGTACCCTGATAAACTGTGAGCCATCACTAGACTTTCAAACTTGGGAGCTAACATGTGTTTGTATTTTATTAGATAAGGGATTGGTGGGTTGTGATTGAGATAACCAATTCCAGGGGTGGACACTTTTATAAAAGATTCTACACCTGGTTTTCCAGGTTCATTCTCTAAGCTATTGGTCTTGTCAGTTCTTAAGTTTGAAAGAGTTTGGTGATGATTCATTGATTCTATAATCTATATCAAGTTGTTTGAGTTGTTGTTGTTGGTGGTGGTGGTGTATATAGCTGGCCTTATCTAAAACAAGAAAGCAGTATACACGACTCTCTTTCTCTAGGAGCAGGCAGGGTTGGCTCAAGAGCACTGACCAAAGGTAATAATGAGTAGTCTAGAGATACTTCATTTGGGACCCATAGATAATTCAGGATAAACCAAGTGGTCCTCTCTATTCTGATTTTAGTGATAATATACTGGCATCTTATTTTTCAGAATTTCTGAATTCAAGGATTTTGTTAAAGTTATGTCTCGAACCTGCAATGACTTGCTGTTGCTTTGAAGGATGTACAAAGTGTTATTTTTCTTGGAAGCGTCAAAGGGCATGAATTTCTTCTTGATCATCGATCTAGTTACATCAGATTTTCTGCAGTTTCTGAATTCTATAATTTTATCTGGTTGATATGTCAAATTTGTCATTACTTAGGGTTAGTTCAATAGCTCTGAGCAAAAGGTAAATGAGTGGAAATACTCCATTTTGGGACCCATGCATAGATATTTTAGATGTACACAGTGATTTATATAAGTATGATATGTTGATATTAGAGTGCAAGATGGCCTCTAATGTGATACATTTGAAGAGCATTTGCGTTGTCCAGGGCCCTATTTTATGTGTTGTATCCGCTGGAATGCTCTAATTTCACACTTGGCATCTTTGTTTTTTTGGTAAATACACTTGGCATCTTTGTTTATATTGATTCTCTCTGTATCACTCTCAAAATCTGTCTACTATCTATAAATAATTCAATGATGATCAAAGCAATCACTTCAACTCACCCCAGAGCACCAAGGAATCTGAATCAGACGACTTGTTTGCAACCATGGTATGATTAAAGTACAACATCTGGAGAGCCCTAGAGCCCTGAATCTTAACTTGAATGTACTGCCTGTGTTTGATAGGCGAGATGCAACTGAAATTGTCCAATTTTAATGTGAGATTTTGAATTAAGTTGTTCAGATGATTAAGTTCTATATTAATCAACTGCAATTGGTATCTCACTAGTGCTAGGGTCATTTAGTTTGGCTGTTTTAGTTTTGGAGTTGTGCAAAAAAATATTAATAAACTGCAAGTCGAAGCACATACCAAAGGCGGCATTATAATCCGTCATAGGTAACTGTAACAGCTTATTGTACAATCAGATTGGATTTCAGAATCAACTTAGATTTTGATTAGAAGATGATATAAATACTATAAGTTAAAAAATAAAAATAAAAAAAAATCAAGAGCATCATTCCTCTTCATACCTTCCTGCTTCACTGGACACTTGTACAGTACAGTACTATGCTTAAATTACCGCATCAAGTGGAAGTTTTACATGCTACAACAAAGAAATATATTTCAACAGCTATAACTAGCATGTTCCAGGGTGTGTATATCCAAGCATGGTAACTGGTTTCAATTGTACTAGCCATTTGCATCATTCTCGGCAGCATCAGTTGCAAATCTCTGAACCTTTTAAAAGTTTAGCTTGTTTAACATTCAAAATCATAGATTGATCACCTTCATCTCGATCAGTGTTAAAAACCTGTAGAAGAATGGGGTGTACAAGCTTTATGCTTCCAAGAAAATCTTTGCATATATTTTGCAATTTTTTTTTTATAAAATTAATTTTGCAAATTTACCTGATCAATAATGCCATATTCAACTGCTGCACTGGGACTGAAATATTTTGGCCGCTTGATATCTTGTTCAATCTGTTCTGGAGGTTTTCCTGTATGCTCTGACAGGATATTAACCTAACAAAAACATTAGCAATTCAAATCAGCGATTCAGGTTTCCTTTATAGGTTGTCACATGGTTTTAAAGGTTTATCTGGTCTAAAGTTCATTAAATATGAAATTGACACAGTTTCTCACTAGTTATGCACATGATAATGCTATGCACATTTCCTTGTATTCAGAGAATTCAGATTGCAAGGAAATGTCTTGTAATGTTATATATCTAGAATTTAATACATTTTAGGAGACACACACAAGAAAAATTATATAAAAAATTACTAACACTTCTCTGGAATACTGTGCACATAGATGGGCATATTATAAACAAGGTTTCAAATGCATCTAACTATTAACAGTTATATTAAGTACAACTGTAGCCAAAGCGTTCCTGTTGCACTTCCTCTCTCGCCTGAGAGAACCACAGCTCAGTGGTAAATTTCAAGCATAATGGCTTCTATTGTATTTCCAGAATAGATCTATTTTTGAAACAGAATTTATATGCACCTCAGCTGAAAGCTTCATGCAGAGGCTATCAATCTCATACATAACACATCACAACAGAACCAAAAAATTATAGTCATAGATAGGATCAACTATTACCATTTGTGCCTTAATACTTCCGAAGTCTTCTCTTGCAAGAACAACATCGCTTACTTGGCCATCAAAATTAGCAACCGGCTGCACAAGATAATGCAATTCATGTGCTAAGAGTAAACTATGACACCTGATAAACTAACAAACAGAACAGAAATGGCAAACAGCAGCTGATTTCATATGAAGACGCAAAAATGGATGCTTATAACATACAAGAAAAAGTCACAAGAAATACTTGCCTCCCTTATCATGATTGATGATGAGGGCAGAGCATAACGGCTTCCTCTATCACCAGCAGCCAAAAGTATGGCAGCTTCTCCCCAAGCTTTTCCAATGCACAATGTACTTATCGGTGCCTCAATGTATCTGTATCATGGAATAAAAACAGAGGCTTAGTAGAGAACATCACCTATAACAACAAAGTTTACTTGATCAGTGTTTCATTCTTTTAAGTTAGAAAATACGCTCTACAGAACCAATTGATGCCCTTAGATGTATCATAAAGCTGACCTCATAACATCATAAACTCCCAAAGCCTCCAACTCATTGCCCAACTTTTGTCCATCCTGAAGAGAAAAATAGAAAGATCAAAACTGCAATAGGATTTTCTGAAATAGTTATTGAGAAAACTATGCGGGCCTGAAAAACCAAAATAACAATAGGAAAGCTATAGTAAAAACAGTTATGGAGAATGCGAAGCATCTCATTGTATGAGAAGGTGAATCACCAACTACCAACA
This sequence comes from Dioscorea zingiberensis, assembly GCA_026586065.1. Taxonomy (NCBI): domain Eukaryota; kingdom Viridiplantae; phylum Streptophyta; class Magnoliopsida; order Dioscoreales; family Dioscoreaceae; genus Dioscorea; species Dioscorea zingiberensis. The sequence continues at coordinate 253,629 of JAGGNH010000014.1, forward strand.
CAAACTCCACCCTATTCATCAGTGCTCTGGATCATCTCAGAAGATGCAAGATGTAAAAACTAGAGTAAGATAAGCAAAATACTCCCTTTTAAATCCACAAAAAGAGGGATTAAGCTAACCAGATTAGCTAGATTGAGAGTCTGTTCCCTTCTTTTTAATCTCTAACATTCATACAGAAATATGAGATCTTGAAATTAGCATCATGGAGATAAATAAACACCACAAAGAGCAAGTGTTTGAATTGCAATAGCAGAGAACACTGTCTAGTTTGATGCTCCAAATTTCAATTGATAAATAGAAAATCTAAGCAAGAATCAATGTGTCTAGATTGAGTGATAAGTATAATAAGGAAACGAAAAACAAAATAAAAAAAAAAAATCAAACCTTCAGTGTGCCTGTGGAGTTAATGTATAAACTAATAGGCTTCTCCGCATCTTCAGCTTGAAGGTAGAGAAGCTGCGCGACGATCAACTCCATGACGGGCGGGACGATAGGGGTCGCAAGGTACACTATCCGATTACTGTACAAATATGATGCCAGATCTGGAGGCTGTGGCCGCGAAGAGATAGTCCTCCTATCTCGCACGTCCTGATGATAACCCTAACTATCAAAGAACTTCAATGGAGAGCTATTAAAGAAGAGAACAAAAGAATTTCCTAGAGGATTACCATGGGGATTTCCTGCATTGAAGATATCGCGGCGGTGCGGAAACTAGGCCTGGAGACACTCCCATCGGAGATGCTGGATCGGAGAGAGGTTCTCAAGGAGAGGAACGAAGAAGGGCTCTTCGTGAAGCGCTGGAACGGGAGAGCTCCGGTGAGAAGCCTAGGAGCTGAGACGACGGCCTCCATCGCTCTTCTCTTCAGCGAGAGGAGAGGTTGGAGATCGTCTTACCGTGGGTTTATCAAAGAAAGGCGTGAGTTTATCGGGAGGAAGACGCAAATGCCTCCCAAAAGCTGTTATATTTACATATAACTCCCTGGGGGACCAGGGGTTTATTTGTAATTATAACTGCCTCGAGATGGATACTCGATTCTGATGATGAACAGGTCTGATCCAATCCATAACAAAGAGCCGAGACGGAGAGAAAGAGAGGGAGAAGGAGAGAGGATGGAGGCGCTGAAGAGCATCTATGGCTCCGACTCCGATGATGACGCCCGCGATGGTGAACCTCCGATGAACGGCGTAGAATTCAAGGAGGTTGCTCCTCTCCCACCACCCCCTCTCGATCTCCTCCAAGCTCCAAACTTCAACGGTGACTAGCTATCTTCCATATCTGGGATTCATCGGAATTCGGAGCTTCCCACATGTTGTAGGGAACTATGCTCTGCATGTTTACGTTCCAGGTTTCCACTCCTTTCTCTAATTTGATTTCCTATTTATGTTCCCCATTTATAATTTTATTCAAAGCTGATTCCTTTTTCACATTTGATTTTTGTTGTGTGAACTATTGATCATTTAAAACTTTATGCTTTGGATATTTCTTCTTATTGATGATATGCAAGATGTGGCTTTAGTTTCGTTCTATGGTCATTTGGAGCCTTATCTATTGTCTGGAAGCTTTGCATTTAATCAAATTTGGTGAATTTTTCTTCATCTGATAATTATGTGATCTGACCAATGTTACCGCATTCTGACATATTGGTTGCAGATGACAAAGAAAATGCAGATTCCACTTTTGTATGCTGAAGCCATTATTGGTATTGAAGGGAAGAGGATCTCGTATATACGGTGAGTTAGTGGATCAGAGCTCACGGTAAGGGAGAGTATTAGTTCCAATGAGATGAGATAACAGTTGAGATCAAGGGCACTTCTCAAGAAGTTCAGATAGCTGAAATGCTCATTCAGGTAACTTCTAGATGATTGAACTTCCCTCGCACTTTCTGGGAGCATGGGTGTTTGGAAACACATTTTTCTTGACCAGAAAAGATTATGCATCCGTGGAACTCTTTCAAATATATGATTTCCTGTTTTCTGAATTATAGGAATTTATTTCGGGATATAGAGAGCCAGAGGCTGGAAGTTACGGAAATCATGATGCAAGCCAAAGATCATATTCTCAGATGCCAACTTCAGGCTATTATCCATCTCAATCGAATGGTAGATATGAGTCATCTGACATAGGAGGATACCACAATTACAGGTTCTAACTGTGAAATCCTGCCATTCTCTCATTTCTTCTCACCTCTACTATAAAGCACCTGTGGCTCTTGTTAAGTGTCTGTAAGAACAAAGTTATGTTTCCAGATTCTGTGAAAATTAGTGAATAATTGTCATGTTTCCAATTTTTTAAACTCTTGTGTTTTCCTGCACGCCGCAAGTTGAAGTGATTTTTTGGTGGAGTGGTAGTGATCACTAAAGCAATGTTCATGCTTCAGTGATGCTGAATTTATTATTTTGTTTATATGCCATCTGAGGGAACTCTCACTTTATTAAGCTAACATACTATGTAAGCAAAGCATACCATGTGCTACATCAACAGAGCCAGCACACAGCTCCTTATTTCAGGTACTAAAGGCTAAATCTCTCTTATTTATTTTGAGATTAAAACAGAAGTAATTTATATGTAGGCACCCTCTTGTATTTTATGCGGTAGGTAAGGGAGAAGAGTCTCAGGTGAGTTGGACATCAGAGTCATAAGAAACCCCAGCCTTCCAGACATAGGGGAAAACAGCCGTCAGCTGGACCCAGTTCTGAGCACCATCATCCCCAGAGACCTGGAGACGCATGTTCATTGGCCCCTTTGGAGGGTTTACCATGTCCCATACCGCACCGTAGGATCTCCTCATCCCTCTCCATCCATTGTGGTCCTCCTGCACAACATGCATGCTCACAATCAAGAACTATTGGTAAGATCATACTCTTTGTCTCTCTCCTCTGAGTAATAAATTGCATTCATTCCATTTCTTAATATGTGGTTTGTGACTAACCTGCCATAACTCAACAGCCGTTATATCTTTCTTGCCTGCTTGGTTGAGGATTACCAGGGCCAGGTGGTCTGGGTATCTGCTGTTCTCTGTCACCCTGAATATCAGATTATTCCCTGGATACTGACATGATATCCTGCATCCATATTCTATATATGATCACCCATGCATAGATCACTCTGTGATATAGGAACAGAAAGAGATTGGAGCATATATTATACCTTCTGTACTCAAGCGCCCGATGGTGCCGTGAGGGCTTTTAGGTGGGCAGCCATGTTGGGATGAGCAAGCTTCACAAAGCCACGAGCGCTGAGAATGAAATCAGTGTTATCTCCCTCCCCGTAGTCTGTGACCACAACCCTCACGCCCTTGTGATTGCACAGCTGAGGATATCTGCATCTCACCTGGTAACATGCGCCACATCCGCTGCCATTCCTGTACAACCTTGACACAGCACTCACGTCCCCGCCGTACATGTCTCTTCCAAAGTCTCCATACCCACAAGCTCCACCTGCATTTCCATTCATCACACTGTGAGTGCTCACTAATTTCTATCTGTTTCTTATGTTGGTACAAAGATTCAATTCATTTTAGTAGGCATGCATATAACAAGTTTAAGGAGGGACTAGTAGTGTACTGGGAGTTCCATAGCCCTCTGGACTCCCATAGAATGTTGCCCTTGAGTAAGTGAAAATGTTATGACAGGTTGCGAGTGTCGCGAAGAACAGTATGATAGGAAGGATACAAATGACAAAATTTGCCATTTTATGTTGTCTATGAGTTGAGTGTTGGTTGCAATTCAAATGCAGCAACTCTTTGCTGAATTTATAGTAGTAGGGAACTTTTGCACTTCAAATGCAGCAAAAGTTGAGTTGTTGTCGGTGGTGGTGGTGTATAGGTGGCCTTCTCTGTCATCCTTTCATAGCCAATGTAAAAGAAGAAAGGAGTATACACGACACTCTTTCTCGAGTCTAATAGCAGCAGCAGGCAGGGTTGGCTCAAGAGCACTGACCAAAGGTAATAATGAGTAGTCTAAAGATACTTCATTTGGGGCCCAAAGATAATTCAGGATGAACCAAGTGGCTCTCTCTCTATTCTGATTTTAGTGATAATATACTGACATCTTATTTTTCAGAATTTCTGAATTCAAGGATTTTGTTAAAGTTGTCTCAAACCTGCAATGACTTGTCGTTGGTTTGAAGGATGTATGTCTTTGTGTTTGATAGGAAAATATCCCACTTGGAATTAGAAATAATTTTTAAAAAATTTTGAATTTTTTTGGGGGAAATTTTAAAGTAAAGATATTAATGATAAGATAGTTATGTGGCTTTCATGCATGGTGGGTGAATTATTATTATATTCTTAAATTTTAATTAAAATTTTTGGCGGGAAAAAATTCATTGGAAAATGTGTTGGTATATTCCCCTATCATGGGGAATGAATTTCTTCTTGATCATCTTGTTACATCAGATTTTCTGGAGTTTCTGAATTCTATAATTTTGTTTGGTTGATATCTCAAATTTGCCATTACTTAGGGTTTGCTCAAAAGCACTGAGCAAAAGTCAAATGAGTAGAAATACTAGTCCATTTTGGGACCCATGCATAGATATTTTAGATGTACACAGTGATTGATATAAGTATGATATGTTGATATCAAAGTGCAAGATGGCCTCTAATGTGATACATTTGAAGAGCATTTGCATTGTCCAGGGCCTTATTTTATGTGTTGTTTCTGCTGGAATGCTCTGCTTTTACACTAGAAATATCATGCTTTGCCATTTTTGTTTAATATTGATTCTCTCTGTATCACTCTCAAGCTCTGTCCATATCAATGATTTAATGATGATCAAAGCAATCACTTCATCTCACCCAGGAGCACCAAGGAATCTGAATCACCCCACCACTTGTTTGCAACCATGGTATGATTTAATTTCAACATCTCGGGAGGTCTAAAGTCCTGGATCTGAATTTGAATGTAGTGCCTGTGTTTGATCGGAGAGATGTAACTGAAGTTGTCCAATTTTAATGTGAGATTTTGAATTAAGCTGTTCAGATGATTAAGTTCTAAATTAACTAACTACCAAAGAAGACATTTACTTCGCGAGTTGTGCAGAAAAATATTTATAAACTGCAAGTTTAAGCACATGCCAATTGTTTGGATCAGGTTTTGGGGTGTTTTTAAAAAGTTAAACGTTTCTGGTAACCAAAAAACATATTTTTGTTGACTTTTCCGAAGGGGTAGTTGAAAAAAAAAAACAAAAAAAAAAAAAGTTGAAAAACAGTTTTTTTTAAAAACTAGTGGTTTGTAGCTTAAAAAAGCCGTTCTGGACTGTAGAGAAGCTATTATGGAAAATATCAATTATCCAAACACTATTTATTAATATTATTAATATTTTGTTATTATATAAATACTTCTAAATTAATATATCGAAACTCAAAAACGTTTAATTTACTTTGAGAAACTTTTTAGAATCAACCTAGATTTTGATTTGAAGATGATATAAAGATTATAAGCAATTACCATAAGTTAAATAAAAAAAACAAACAAACAAAAATCAAAAGCATCATTCCTCTTCATACCTTCCTGCTTCACTGGAGACTTGTAATAGTGCTATGCTTAAATTACCTCAATAAGTGGAAGTTTTACATGCTACAACAAAGAAATATATTTCAACAGCTATAACTAGCATGTTCCAGTGTGTGTAGATCCAAGCACGGTAACTGGTTTCAATTGTACCAGCCATCTACATCATTCTCAGCAGCATCAGTTGCAAATCTCTGAACCTTATAAAAGTCCTATCCAGAGGAAGAGAGCTTCCTCCATGGAGGTCGACGAAAGGGGAGATCCCCTTCCCGCTCCCCCAGCCTCGTCCTGGGCTGCGACTGTTGGTGCTGACGACCGAGATGTTGCGTCCTCCATCCCGATTGCTGCTTCGGTGCTGGAGAAGTTAAAGAGAGTGGTTATCGACTCTGTTCGTGTGGACGACGACAGCAAGCTGCGAGCTCGAGCCAGGTTCCGACATGCTCTTTATGGCAAGCTTCTCGGCAAAGCTCCTCCTTTCGAGATTGTTCGATCCACTCTCCTGGGCATGTGGAAGGCGATCGACTCCAACATTGCCATCTCTGATATGCCGAATGGCTTCCTCCTCATTCGGTGTGAATCGGAGGGTGCCAAGGAACAATTGCTTTTTGGTGGTCCATGGGCGGTGCTCGGCGTCACTCTTCAGCTCGCCCCTTGGCAACCTGGCTTTGAACCAGCTTTCTCCAAGCTCACCAAGGCCTTGGTCTGGGTACAACTCCACAACCTACCTGTGGATTATTGGGACGAAGAATCATTGGAAATGCATTCGGCCTCCATCGGGAAATTGGTTAAAGTTGACGACTGCACGACTTCCCTTTCCCGAACTCGGTTTGCAAGGGTGTGTCTGGAGATAGATTTGGCTGTGCCCTTGAAGAGAGGCTTTTGGCTGGAGGACGGCGACAAGCGCACCTTTGTGATGGTAATGTATGAACGGGCTCCAACCTTCTGCTATACCTGTGGAATAGTTGGACATGAATCTAGTGCTTGTACTGATAGGCGAGATCATGCTTCTGAACACTCACTGCGGACCGTAGGCAGATGTTGGTGCTGGTAGCTCTGCACAAGATGCTCCGGCCCCTCGGACTGACTGTGAGATAAGTCATGCCGATCTTGATCCTCTTGTGGGGAAGGAGGCGACAGAGGATCCTGGATTTGGATGGATTCGCCCTCCCCGCCGGCGTGGACGAGGGCGTGGTCGCGGAGAAGACGGGCGTACGACAGCACGTGAACTGCACGCGCCTCTTGCGGGTACACGCCATGGCCAGCTGGCTTCCGATGGGAGTCTTCGTCACGTGGAGCGTAATGGCCGCGAGTCGGACATGGGTTGCCACGTGGGGACAGACGAGCGTGGGATGGCCTTTGGTGATCGAGGCGGTCGTATGGGCTGTGATCGAGGCGGTCGTCTGGGCTACGGAGGGTCATTTCACCTTGGTGGCAGTTGCGATCCTCCATCCGCACGCAACATCGCGGCCGATCAGCCGGGTAGCCCACGGCCGGACGCCGAGGGCATGGCGAGTCCTATCATCCTGACATTCATTGTGTCCCCTCAACATCTCACCACGGTGCCGTGTTCCTTGACAATACTTCTATCCACCTGATCCCTGACTCCAGTGCTTGTGTGGATGATCGGACCGGTGGATCTGAGGATGATGACCCGGACGGGAGCGCCAAGGGAAAGCGTAAGGCCATCTCTTCTCCCCCCCTGCTGTTGATGTCATCGATGGATCAAAGAGATGAGCATTATAGCGATGAACATCGGTCGCTGGTGGCAAGGGTTGAACATGCTCTTCAAGCTAACTTGGTGTCCTCTGGGCTTCGGAGGGATGATACATTGATACATACTTGGAGGCTGACTCGGAGATGGATGGTTCGGATGACGACCGTCCTCTGTGGGAGCTCCAAAAGAGCGTCCGCAAAGATTCTCGAACTCGAAAGGGGCTTCAGATCTTGGGTGGAGTCCAGAAGAAGAAGGGCAAGAAGATGGCTGGTGGGAAGAGCACTTGAGCTATCCTCTGTTTCACTGCAATTCAGATATGTTTCTCTGTTTTTTTACGGTGTTTATCTGGTTTCCTTTTATTTTTGTTCAGTTGTGAGTGTTGTCATCGTCTGATCATCGATGATGTAACTGTTAGTTTGTTTTTTTCTTTGTTAATCCATAGCTACTTTGTAGCTCTTTTCATCAAAAAAAAAAAAAAAAGTTCAGCTTGTTTAACATTCAAAGTCAGAGATTGATCTCTTTCAGCTCTATCAGTTTTAAAAACCTGTAGAAGATTGGGGTGTACGAGCTTTATGCTTTCCAAGAAAATCTTTTTTGCATTTATTTTGCATTTATTTTTTTATAAAATTCATTTTGCAAATTTACCTGATCGATAATGCCATATTTCAACTCCTGCACTGGGACTGAAATATTTTGGCCGCTTGACGTCCTATGCAACTGAATGGCACTGGACTGCTGGTTCCGACACCAAAGTGGAAGAGAAGGAAATGGTAGGGAGATTCGGCATGGTGCTCATCTTGTTCAATCTGTTCTGGAGGTTTTCCTGTATGCTCTGACAGGATATTAACCTAACAAACATTAGCAATTTAAATCAGAGAATCAGGTTTCCTTTATAGGTTGTCACATGGTTTTGAAGGTTTATCTGGTCTAAAGTTCATTAAATATGAAATTGACAGTTTCTCGCACGTGATAATGCTATGCATATTTCCTTGTATTCAGAGAATTCAGATTGCAAGGAAATGTCTTGTAATGTTATATATCTAGAATTTAATACATTTTAGGAGACAGACAAGAAAAAATATATCAAAAATTACTAATCACTTCTCTGAAATACTGTGCACATAGATGGGCATATTATAAACAAGGTTTCAAATGCATCTAACTATTAACAGTTATATTAAGTACAACAGTAGCCAAAGCATTCCTGTTGCACTTCCTCTCTCGTCAGAGAGAACCACAGCTCAGTAGTAAATTTCAAGCATACTGGCTTCTACTGTATTTCCAGAGTAGATCTATTTTTGTGATAGAATTTATATACACCTCACCTGAAAGCTTCAAGCAGAGGCTATCAATCTAAAATACTTGATACATCACAACAGAACAAAAAACTATAGTCATAGCTAGGATCAAGTGTTACCATTTGTGCCTTAATACTTCCGAAGTCTTATCTTGCAAGAACAAAATCGCTTACTTGGCCATCAAAATTAGCAACCGGCTGCACAAGATAATGCAATTCATATACTAAGAGTAAACTATGACACCTGATAAACAAACAATCGGAACAGAAATGGCAAACATCAGCTGATTTCATATGAAGACGCAAAAATGGAGTCTTATAACATACAAGAAAAAGTCACAAGAAATACTTGCCTCCCTTATCATGATTGATGATGAGGGCAGAGCATAATGGCTTCCTCTATCACCAGCAGCCAAAATTATGGCAGCTTCTCCCCAAGCTTTCCCAATGCACAATGTACTTATCGGTGCCTCAATGTATCTGTATCATGGAACAAAAACAGAGGCTTAGTAGAAAACATCACCTATAACAACAAAGTTTACTTGATCAGTGTTTCATTCTTTTAAGTTAGAAAATACACTCTACAGAACCAACTGATGCCCTTAGATGTATCATAAAACTTACCTCATAACATCATAAACTCCCAAAGCCTCCAACTCAATGCCCAACTTTTGTCCATCCTGAAGAGAAAAATAGAAAGATCAAAACTGCAATAGGATTTTCTGAAATAGTTTTTGAGAAAACTATGCGGGCCTGAAAAACCAAAATAACAATAGGAAAGCTATAGTAAAAACAGTTAAGGAGAATGCGAAGCATCTCATTGTATGAGAAGGTGAATCACCAATTACCAACACAAACTCCACCCTATTCATCAGTGCTCTGGATCATCTCAGAAGATGCAAGATGTAAAAACTAGAGTAAGATAAGCAAAATACTCCCTTTTAAATCCACAAAAAGAGGGATTAAGCCAACCAGATTAGCTAGATTGAAGTCTGTTCCCTTTCTTCTTAATCTCTAACATTCATACAGAAATATGAGATCTTGAAATTAGCATCATGGAGCAAGTGTTTGAATTGCAATAGCAGAGAACACTGTCTAGTTTGATGCTCCAAATTTCAATTGGAAAATCTAAGCAAGAATCAATGTGTCTGGATTGAATGATAAGTATATTAAGGAAACGAAAAAAATAAATAAAAAAGAATCGAACTTTTATTGTGCCTGTGGAGTTAATGTATAAACTAATAGGCTTCCCAGCATCTTCAGCTTGAAGGTAGAGAAGCTGCGCGACGAACAACTCCATGACTGACGGGACGATAGGGATCGCAAGGTACACTATCCGATTACTGTACAAATATGATGCCAGATCTGGAGGCTGGGGCCGCGAAGAGATAGTCCTCCTATCTCGCACGTCCTGATGATAACCCTAACTATCAAAGAACTTCAATGGAGAACTATTAAAGAAGAGAACTAAAGAGGTTCCTAGAGGATTACCATGGGGTCTCCTACATTGAAGATATCGCGGCGGTGCGGGAACTAGGCCTGGAGACACTCCTCCCATCGGAGATGCTGGATCGAAGAGAGGTTCTCAAGGAGAGGAACGAAGGAGGGCTTTTCGTGAAGCGCTGGAACCAGAGAGCTCCGGTGAGAAGCCTAGGAGCTGAGACGACGGCCTCCATCGCTCTTCTCTTCAGCGAGAGGAGAGGTTGGAGATCGTCTTAGCGATGGGTTTATCAAAGAAAGGCGTGAGTTTATCGGGAGGAAGACGCAAATGCCCCCCCAAAAGCTCTTATATTTACATATAACTCCCCGGGGGACCAGGGGTTTATTTGTAATTATAACTGCCTCGAGATGGATACTCGATTCTGATGATGAACAGGTCTGATCCAATCCATCAGAACAAAGAGCCGAGACGGAGAGAAAGAGAGGGAGAAGGAGAGAGAGGATGGAGGCGCTGAAGACCATCTATGGCTCCGACTCCGATGATGACGCCGGCGATGGTGAAACTCCGATGAACTGCGCAGAATTCAAGGAGGTTGCTCCTCTCCCACCACCCCCTCTTGATCTCCTCCAAGCTCCAAACTTCAACGGTGACTAGCTATCTTCCATATCTGGGATTCATCGGAATTCAGAGCTTTCCACATGTTGTAGGGAACTATGCTCTGCATGTTTACGTTCCAGGTTTCCACTCCTTTCTCTAATTTGATTTTCTATTTATGTTTCCCATTTATAATTTTATTCAAAGCTGATTCCTTTTTCACATTTGATTTTTGATGTGTGAACTATTGATCATTTTAAACTTTATGCTTTGGATATTTCTTCTTATTGATGATATGCAAGATGTGGCTTTAGTTTCGTTCTATGGTCATTTGGAGCCTTATCAATTGTCTGGAAGCTTTGCATTTAATCAAATTTGGTGAATTTTTCTTCATCTGATAATTATGTGATCTGACCAATGTTACCGCATTCTGACATATTGGTTGCAGATGACAAAGAAAATGCAATTCCACTTTTGTATGCTGAAGCCATTATTGGTATTGAAGGGAAGAGGATCTCGTATATACGGTGAGTTAGTGGATCAGAGCTCACGGTAAGGGAGAGTATTAGTTCCAATGAGATGAGATAACAGTTGAGATCAAGGGCACTTCTCAAGAAGTTCAGATAGCTGAAATGCTCATTCAGGTAACTTCTAGATGATTGAACTTCCCTCCTTGCACTTTCTGGGAGCATGGGTGTTTGGAAACACATTTTTCTTGACCAGAAAAGATTATGCATCCGTGGAACTCTTTCAAATATATGATTTCCTGTTTTCTGAATTATAGGAATTTATTTCGGGATATAGAGAGCCAGAGGCTGGAAGTTACGGAAATCATGATGCAAGCCAAAGATCATATTCTCAGATGCCAACTTCAGGCTATTATCCATCTCAATCGAATGGTAGATATGAGTCATCTGACATAGGAGGATACCACAATTACAGGTTCTAACTGTGAAATCCTGCCATTCTCTCATTTCTTCTCACCTCTACTATAAAGCACCTGTGGCTCTTGTTAAGTGTCTGTAAGAACAATGTTATGTTTCCAGATTCTGTGAAAATTAGTGAATAATTGTCATGTTTCCAATTTTTTAAACTCTTGTGTTTTCCTGCACGCCGCAAGTTGAAGTGATTTTTTGGTGGAGTGGTAGTGATCACTAAAGCAATGTTCATGCTTCAGTGATGCTGAATTTATTATTTTGTTTATATGCCATCTGAGGGAACTCTCACTTTATTAAGCTAACATACTATGTAAGCAAAGCATACCATGTGCTACATCAACAGAGCCAGCACACAGCTCCTTATTTCAGGTACTAAAGGCTAAATCTCTCTTATTTATTTTGAGATTAAAACAGAAGTAATTTATATGTAGGCACCCTCTTGTATTTTATGCGGTAGGTAAGGGAGAAGAGTCTCAGGTGAGTTGGACATCAGAGTCATAAGAAACCCCAGCCTTCCAGACATAGGGAAAACAGCCGTCAGCTGGACCCAGTTCTGAGCACCATCATCCCCAGAGACCTGGAGACGCATGTTCATTGGCCCCTTTGGAGGGTTTACCATGTCCCATACCGCACCGTAGGATCTCCTCATCCCTCTCCATCCATTGTGGTCCTCCTGCACAACATGCATGCTCACAATCAAGAACTATTGGTAAGATCATACTCTTTGTCTCTCTCCTCTGAGTAATAAATTGCATTCATTCCATTTCTTAATATGTGGTTTGTGACTAACCTGCCATAACTCAACAGCCGTTATATCTTTCTTGCCTGCTTGGTTGAGGATTACCAGGGCCAGGTGGTCTGGGTATCTGCTGTTCTCTGTCACCCTGAATATCAGATTATTCCCTGGATACTGACATGATATCCTGCATCCATATTCTATATATGATCACCCATGCATAGATCACTCTGTGATATAGGAACAGAAAGAGATTGGAGCATATATTATACCTTCTGTACTCAACGCCGATGGTGCCGTAGGCTTTTAGGTGGGCAGCCATGTTGGGATGAGCAAGCTTCACAAAGCCACGAGCGCTGAGAATGAAGTCAGTGTTATCTCCCTCCCCGTAGTCTGTGACCACAACCCTCACGCCCTTGTGATTGCACAGCTGAGGATATCTGCATCTCACCTGGTAACATGCGCCACATCCGCTGCCATTCCTGTACAACCTTGACACAGCACTCACGTCCCCGCCGTACATGTCTCTTCCAAAGTCTCCATACCCACAAGCTCCACCTGCATTTCCATTCATCACACTGTGAGTGCTCACTAATTTCTATCTGTTTCTTATGTTGGTACAAAGATTCAATTCATTTTAGTAGGCATGCATATAACAAGTTTAAGGAGGGACTAGTAGTGTACTGGGAGTTCCATAGCCCTCTGGACTCCCATAGAATGTTGCCCTTGAGTAAGTGAAAATGTTATGACAGGTTGCGAGTGTCGCGAAGAACAGTATGATAGGAAGGATACAAATGACAAAATTTGCCATTTTATGTTGTCTATGAGTTGAGTGTTGGTTGCAATTCAAATGCAGCAACTCTTTGCTGAATTTATAGTAGTAGGGAACTTTTGCACTTCAAATGCAGCAAAGTTGAGTTGTTGTCGGTGGTGGTGGTGTATAGGTGGCCTTCTCTGTCATCCTTTCATAGCCAATGTAAAAGAAGAAAGGAGTATACACGACACTCTTTCTCTCGGAGTCTAATAGCAGCAGCAGGCAGGGTTGGCTCAAGAGCACTGACCAAAGGTAATAATGAGTAGTCTAAAGATACTTCATTTGGGGCCCAAAGATAATTCAGGATGAACCAAGTGGCTCTCTCTCTATTCTGATTTTAGTGATAATATACTGACATCTTATTTTTCAGAATTTCTGAATTCAAGGATTTTGTTAAAGTTGTCTCAAACCTGCAATGACTTGCTGTTGGTTTGAAGGATGTACAAAGCTTGTGTTTGATAGGGGAATATCCCACTTGGAATTAGGAATAATTTTTGAAAAATTTTGAATTTTTTTGGGGGAAATTTTAAAGTAAAGATATTAATGATAAGATAGTTATGTGGCTTTCATGCATGGTGGGTGAATTATTATTATATTCTTAAATTTTAATTAAAGTTTTTGGCGGGAAAAAATTCATTGGAAAATGTGTTGGGGATATTCCCCTATCATGGGGAATGAATTTCTTCTTGATCATCTTGTTACATCAGATTTTCTGGAGTTTCTGAATTCTATAATTTTGTTTGGTTGATATCTCAAATTTGCCATTACTTAGGGTTTGCTCAAAAGCACTGAGCAAAAGTCAAATGAGTAGAAATACTAGTCCATTTTGGGACCCATGCATAGATATTTTAGATGTACACAGTGATTGATATAAGTATGATATGTTGATATTAGAGTGCAAGATGGCCTCTAATGTGATACATCTGAAGAGCATTTGCATTGTCCAGGGCCTTATTTTATGTGTTGTTTCTGCTGGAATGCTCTGCTTTTACACTAGAAATATCATGCTTTGCCATCTTTGTTTAATATTGATTCTCTCTGTATCACTCTCAAGCTCTGTCCATATCAATGATTTAATGATGATCAAAGCAATCACTTCATCTCACCCAGGAGCACCAAGGAATCTGAATCACCCCACCACTTGTTTGCAACCATGGTATGATTTAATTTCAACATCTCGGGAGGTCTAAAGTCCTGGATCTGAATTTGAATGTAGTGCTTGTGTTTGATCGGAGAGATGTAACTGAAGTTGTCCAATTTTAATGTGAGATTTTGAATTAAGCTGTTCAGATGATTATGTTCTGAATTAACTAACTACCAAAGAAGACATTTACTTCGCGAGTTGTGCAGAAAAATATTTATAAACAGCAAGTGTAAGCACATACCAATTGTTTGGATCAGGTTTTGGGGTGTTTTTAAAAAGTTAAACGTTTCTGGTAACCAAAAAACATATTTTTGTTGACTTTTCTGAAGGGGTAGTTGAAAAAAAAAAACAAAAAAAAAAGGGTTGAAAAACAGTTTTTTTTAAAAACTAGTGGTTTGTAGCTTAAAAAAGCCGTTCTGGACTGTAGAGAAGCTATTATGGAAAATATCAATTATCCAAACACTATTTATTAATATTATTAATATTTTGTTATTATATAAATACTTCTAAATTAATATATCAAAACTCAAAAACGTTTAATTTACTTTGAGAAACTTTTTAGAATCAACCTAGATTTTGATTTGAAGATGATATAAAGATTATAAGCAATTACCATAAGTTAAATAAAAAAAACAAACAAACAAAAATCAAAAGCATCATTCCTCTTCATACCTTCCTGCTTCACTGGAGACTTGTAATAGTGCTATGCTTAAATTACCTCAATAAGTGGAAGTTTTACATGCTACAACAAAGAAATATATTTCAACAGCTATAACTAGCATGTTCCAGTGTGTGTAGATCCAAGCACGGTAACTGGTTTCAATTGTACCAGCCATCTACATCATTCTCAGCAGCATCAGTTGCAAATCTCTGAACCTTATAAAAGTCCTATCCAGAGGAAGAGAGCTTCCTCCATGGAGGTCGACGAAAGGGGAGATCCCCTTCCCGCTCCCCGACCTAGATCACGCTAACGCTGGTGCTGACGACCGAGATGTTGCGTCCTCCATCCCGATTGCTGCTTCGGTGCTGGAGAAGTTAAAGAAAGTGGTTATCGACTCTGTTCGTGTGGACGACGACAGCAAGCTGCGAGCTCGAGCCAGGTTCCGACATGCTCTTTATGGCAAGCTTCTCGGCAAAGCTCCTCCTTTCGAGATTGTTCGATCCACTCTCCTGGGCATGTGGAAGGCGATCGACTCCAACATTGCCATCTCTGATATGCCGAATGGCTTCCTCCTCATTCGGTGTGAATCGGAGGGTGCCAAGGAACAATTGCTTTTTGGTGGTCCGTGGGCGGTGCACGGCGTCACTCTTCAGCTCGCCCCTTGGCAACCTGGCTTTGAACCAGCTTTCTCCAAGCTCACCAAGGCCTTGGTCTGGGTACAACTCCACAACCTACCTGTGGATTATTGGGACGAAGAATCATTGGAAATGCATTCGGCCTCCATCGGGAAATTGGTTAAAGTTGACGACTGCACGACTTCCCTTTCCCGAACTCGGTTTGCAAGGGTGTGTCTGGAGATAGATTTGGCTGTGCCCTTGAAGAGAGGCTTTTGGCTGGAGGACGGGCGACAAAGCGCACCTTTGTTATGGTAATGTATGAGCAGGCTCCAACCTTCCGCTATACCCGTGGAATAGTTGGACATGAATCTAGTGCTTGTACTGATAGGCGAGATCATGCTTCTGAACACTCACCTGTGACCGGCCGGGCAGATGTTGGTGCTGGTAGCTCTGCACAAGATGCTCCGGCCCCTCGGACTGACTGTGAGATAAGTCATGCCGATCTTGATCCTCTTGTGGGGAAGGAGGCGACAGAGGATCCTGGATTTGGATGGATTCGCCCTCCCCGCCGGCGTGGACGAGGGCGTGGTCGCGGAGAAGACGGGCGTACGACAGCACGTGAACTGCACGCGCCTCTTGCGGGTACACGCCATGGCTACCGGCTTCCGGCGATGGGAGTCTTCGTCACGTGGAGCGTAATGGCCGCGAAGTGGGACATGGGTTGCCACGCGATGGGGACGGTGGCGTGGGATGGCCTTTGGTGATCGAGGCTGATGCGTATGAAATTTTGTGATCGAGGCTGTCCGGGCTACTACGGAGGGTCATTTCACCTTGGTGGCAGTTGCGATCCTCCATCTGCACGCAACATCGCAGCGATCACTGGTGGCCACGACGGACGTCAGGGGCATGGCGAGTCCTATCATCCTGACATTCATTGTGTCCCCTCAACATCTCACCACGGTGCCGTGTTCCTTGACAATACTTCTATCCACCTGATCCCTGACTCCAGTGCTTGTGTGGATGATCGGACCGGTGGATCTGAGGATGATGACCCGGACGGGAGCGCCAAGGGAAAGCGTAAGGCCATCTCTTCTCCCCCCCTGCTGTTGATGTCATCGATGGATCAAAGAGATGAGCGTTATAGCGATGAACATCGGTCGCTGGTGGCAAGGGTTGAACATGCTCTTCAAGCTAACTTGGTGTCCTCTGGGCTTCGGAGGGATGATACATACTTGGAGGCTGACTCGGAGATGGATGGTTCGGATGACGACCTTCCTCTGTGGGAGCTCCAAAAGAGCGTCCGCAAAGATTCTCGAACTCGAAAGGGGCTTCAGATCTTGGGTGGAGTCCAGAAGAAGAAGGGCAAGAAGATGGCTGGTGGGAAGAGCACTTGAGCTCTCCTCTGTTTCACTGCAATTCAGATATGTTTCTCTGTTTTTTTTACGGTGTTTATCTGGTTTCCTTTTATTTTTGTTCAGTTGTGAATGTTGTGATCGTCTGATCATCGATGATGTAACTGTTAGTTTGTTTTTTTCTTTGTTAATCCATAGCTACTTTGTAGCTCTTTTCATCAAAAAAAAAAAAAAGTTCAGCTTGTTTAACATTCAAAGTCAGACATTGATCTCTTTCAGCTCTATCAGTTTTAAAAACCTGTAGAAGATTGGGGTGTACGAGCTTTATGCTTCCAAGAAAATCTTTTTTGCATTTATTTTTTTATAAAATTCATTTTGCAAATTTACCTGATCGATAATGCCATATTTCAACTCCTGCACTGGGACTGAAATATTTTGGCCGCTTGACGTCCTATGCAACTGAATGGTACTGGACTGCTGGTTCCGACACCAAAGTGGAAGAGAAGGAAATGGTAGGGAGATTCGGCATGGTGCTCATCTTGTTCAATCTGTTCTGGAGGTTTTCCTGTATGCTCTGACAGGATATTAACCTAACAAACATTAGCAATTTAAATCAGAGAATCAGGTTTCCTTTATAGGTTGTCACATGGTTTTGAAGGTTTATCTGGTCTAAAGTTCATTAAATATGAAATTGACAGTTTCTCGCACGTGATAATGCTATGCATATTTCCTTGTATTCAGAGAATTCAGATTGCAAGGAAATGTCTTGTAATGTTATATATCTAGAATTTAATACATTTTAGGAGACAGACAAGAAAAAATATATCAAAAATTACTAATCACTTCTCTGAAATACTGTGCACATAGATGGGCATATTATAAACAAGGTTTCAAATGCATCTAACTATTAACAGTTATATTAAGTACAACAGTAGCCAAAGCATTCCTGTTGCACTTGCTCTCTCGTCAGAGAGAACCACAGCTCAGTGGTAAATTTCAAGCATACTGGCTTCTATTGTATTTCCAGAGTAGATCTATTTTGGTGATAGAATTTATATACACCTCACCTGAAAGCTTCAAGCAGAGGCTATCAATCTAAAATACTTAACACATCACAACAGAACAAAAAACTATAGTCATAGCTAGGATCAAGTGTTACCATTTGTGCCTTAATACTTCCGAAGTCTTATCTTGCAAGAACAAAATCGCTTACTTGGCCATCAAAATTAGCAACCGGCTGCACAAGATAATGCAATTCATATACTAAGAGTAAACTAT
The DNA here is from genome assembly GCA_026586065.1 of Dioscorea zingiberensis. Classification (NCBI taxonomy): domain Eukaryota; kingdom Viridiplantae; phylum Streptophyta; class Magnoliopsida; order Dioscoreales; family Dioscoreaceae; genus Dioscorea; species Dioscorea zingiberensis. Next base: position 271,726 of record JAGGNH010000014.1, read on the forward strand.
GACACCTGATAAACTAACAAACGGAACAGAAATGGCAAACATCAGCTGATTTCATATGAAGACGCAAAAATGGAGTCTTATAACATACAAGAAAAAGTCACAAGAAATACTTGCCTACCTTATCATGATTGATGATGAGGGCAGAGCATAATGGCTTCCTCTATCACCAGCAGCCAAAATTATGGCAGCTTCTCCCCAAGCTTTCCCAATGCACAATGTACTTATCGGTGCCTCAATGTATCTGTATCATGGAACAAAAACAGAGGTTTAGTAGAAAACATCACCTATAACAACAAAGTTTACTTGATCAGCGTTTCATTCTTTTAAGTTAGAAAATACACTCTACATAACCAATTGATGCCCTTAGATGTATCATAAAACTGACCTCATAACATAATAAACTCCCAAAGCCTCCAACTCATTGCCCAACTTTTGTCCATCCTGAAGAGAAAAATAGAAAGATCAAAACTGCAATAGGATTTTCTGAAATAGCTTTTGAGAAAACTATGCGGGCCTGAAAAACCAAAATAACAATAGGAAAGCTCTAGTGAAAACAGTTATGGAGAATGCGAAGCATCTAATTGTATGAGAAGCTGAATCACCAACTACCAACACAAACTCCACCCTATTCATCAGTGCTCTGTATCATATCAGAAGATGCAAGATGTAAAAACTAGAGTAAGATAAGCAAATACTCCCTTTTAAATCCACAAAAAGAGGGATTAAGCTAACCAGATTAGCTAGATTGAAGTCTGTTCCCTTTCTTCTTAATCTCTAACATTCATACAGAAATATGAGATCTTGAAATTAGCATCATGGAGCAAGTGTTTGAATTGCAATAGCAGAGAACACTGTCTAGTTTGATGCTCCAAATTTCAATTGGAAAATCTAAGCAAGAATCGATGTGTCTAGATTGAATGATAAGTATATTAAGGAAACCAAAAACAAAAATAAAAAAGAATCGAACTTTTATTGTGCCTGTGGAGTTAATGTATAAACTAATAGGCTTCCCAGCATCTTCAGCTTGAAGGTAGAGAAGCTGCGCGACGATCAACTCCATGACGGGCGGGACGATAGGGGTCGCAAGGTACACTATCCGATTACTGTACAAATATGATGCCAGATCTGGAGGCTGGGGCCGCGAAGAGATAGTCCTCCTATCTCGCACGTCCTGATGATAACCCTAACTATCAAAGAACTTCAATGGAGAACTATTAAAGAAGAGAACTAAAGAGGTTCCTAGAGGATTACCATGGGGTCTCCTACATTGAAGATATCGCGGCGGTGCGGGAACTAGGCCTGGAGACACTCCTCCCATCGGAGATGCTGGATCGAAGAGAGGTTCTCAAGGAGAGGAACGAAGGAGGGCTTTTCGTGAAGCGCTGGAACCAGAGAGCTCCGGTGAGAAGCCTAGGAGCTGAGACGACGGCCTCCATCGCTCTTCTCTTCAGCGAGAGGAGAGGTTGGAGATCGTCTTAGCGTGGGTTTATCAAAGAAAGGCGTGAGTTTATCGGGAGGAAGACGCAAATGCCCCCCCAAAAGCTCTTATATTTACATATAACTCCCCGGGGGACCAGGGGTTTATTTGTAATTATAACTGCCTCGAGATGGATACTCGATTCTGATGATGAACAGGTCTGATCCAATCCATCAGAACAAAGAGCCGAGACGGAGAGAAAGAGAGGGAGAAGGAGAGAGAGGATGGAGGCGCTGAAGACCATCTATGGCTCCGACTCCGATGATGACGCCGGCGATGGTGAAACTCCGATGAACTGCGCAGAATTCAAGGAGGTTGCTCCTCTCCCACCACCCCCTCTTGATCTCCTCCAAGCTCCAAACTTCAACGGTGACTAGCTATCTTCCATATCTGGGATTCATCGGAATTCAGAGCTTCCCACATGTTGTAGGGAACTATGCTCTGCATGTTTACGTTCCAGGTTTCCACTCCTTTCTCTAATTTGATTTTCTATTTATGTTTCCCATTTATAATTTTATTCAAAGCTGATTCCTTTTTCACATTTGATTTTTGATGTGTGAACTATTGATCATTTTAAACTTTATGCTTTGGATATTTCTTCTTATTGATGATATGCAAGATGTGGCTTTAGTTTCGTTCTATGGTCATTTGGAGCCTTATCTATTGTCTGGAAGCTTTGCATTAAATCAAATTTGGTGAATTTTTCTTCATCTGATATTTATGTGATCTGACCAATGTTACCACATTCTGACATATTGGTTGCAGATGACAAAGAAAATGCAGATTCCACTTTTGTATGCTGCAGCCATTATTGGTATTGAAGAGAAGAGGATCTCGTATATACAGTGAGTTAGTGAATCAGAGCTCACGGTAAGGGAGAGTATTAGTTCCAATGAGATGAGATCACAGTTGAGATCAAGGGCACTTCTCAAGAAGTTCAGATAGCTGAAATCCTCATTCAGGTAACTTCTAGATGATCGAACTTCCCTCCTTGCACTTTCTGGGAGCATGGGTGTTTGGAAACACATTTTTCTTGACCAGAAAAGATTATGCATCCGTGGAACTCTTTCAAATATATGATTTCCTGTTTTCTGAATTATAGGAATTTATTTCGGGATATAGAGAGCCAGAGGCTGGTAGTTGCAGAAATCATGATGCAGGCCAAAGATCATATTCTCAGATGCCAACTTCAGGCTATTATCCATCTCAATCGTATGGTAGATATGAGTCATCTGACATTACAGGTCCTTACTGAGAAATCCTGCGGTTCTCTCATTTCTTCTCACCTCTACTCTAAAGCACCTGTGGCTCTTGTTAAGTGTCTCTTGTTAAGTGTCTGTAAGAACAATGTTATATTTCCAGATTCTGTGAAAATTAGTAAATAATTGTCATGTTTCCAATTTTTTAAACTCTTGTGTTTTCCTGGAGGCTGCAAGTTGAAGTGATTTGTTTGGTGGAATGGTAGTGATCACTAATGCAATGTTCATGCTTCAGTGATGCTGAATTTATTATTTTGTTTATATGCCGTCTGAGGGAACTCACACTTTATTAAGCTAACATACTATGTAAGCAAAGCATACCATGTGCTACATCAACAGCCAGCGCACAGCTCCTTATTTCAGGTACTAAAGGCTAAATCTCTCTTATTTATTTTGAGATTAAAACAGAAGTAATTTATATGTAGGCACCCTCTTGTATTTTATGCGGTAGGTAAGGGAGAAGAGTCTCAGGTGAGTTGGATAGCAGAGTCATAAGAAACCCCAGCCTTCCAGACCTTGGGGAAAACGGACGTCAGCTGGACCCACTTCTGAGCACCATCATCCCCAGAGACCTGGAGACGCATGTTCATTGGCCCCTTTGGAGGGTTTACCATGTCCCATACCGCACCGTAGGATCTCCTCATCCCTCTCCATTCTTTGTGGTCCTCCTGCACAACATGCATGCTCACAATCAAGAACTATTGGTAAGATCATACTCTCTGTCTCTCTCCTCTGAGTAATAAATTGCATTCATTCCATTTCTTAATATGTGGTTTGTGACTAACCTGCCATAACTCAACAGCCGTTATATCTTTCTTGCCTGGTTGGTTGAGGATTACCAGGGCCAGGTGGTCTGGGTATCTGCTGTTCTCTGTCACCCTGAATATCAGATTATTCCCTGGATACTGACATGATATCCTGCATCCATATTCTATATATGATCACCCATGCATGGATCACTCTGTGATATAGGAACAGAAAGAGATTGGAGCATATATTATACCTTCTGTACTCAAGCGCCCGATGGTGCCATAGGCTTTTAGGTGGGCAGCCATGTTGGGATGAGCAAGCTTCACAAAGCCACGGCTGAGAATGAAGTCAGTGTTATCTCCCTCACCGTAGTCTGTGACCACAACCCTCACGCCCTTGTCATTGCACAGCTGAGGATATCTGCATGTCACCTGGTAACATGCGCCACATCCGCTGCCATTCCTGTACAACCTTGACACAGCACTCACGTCCCCGCCATACATGTCTCTTCCAAAGTCTCCATACCCACAAGCTCCACCTGCATTTCCATTCATCACACTGTTGAGTCCTCACTAATTTGTATCTGTTTCTTATGTTGGTTTGTGATCATACAAAGATTCAATTCATTTTAGTAGGCATGCATATAACAAGTTTAAGGAGGGACTAGTAGTGTACTGGGAGTTCCAGAGCCCTCTGGACTCCCATAGAATGTTGCCCTTGAGTAAGTGAAAATGTTTTGACAGGTTGCGAGTGTCGCGAAGAACAGTATGATAGGAAGGATACAAATAACAAAATTTGCCATTTTATGTTGTCTATGAGTTGTGTGTTGGTTGCAATTCAAATGCAGCAACTCTTTGCTGAATTTATAGTAGTAGGGATTAGAAGGAACCACTTAACTTTTGCACTTCAAATGCAGCAAAGTTGAGTTGTTGTTGGTTGCGGTGGTGTATAGGTGGCCTTCTCTGTCATCCTTTCATAGGCAATGTAAAAGAAGAAAGGAGTATACACGACACTCTTTCTCTCGGAGTCTAATAGCAGCAGCAGGCAGGGTTGGCTCAAGAGCACTGACCAAAGGTAATAATGAGTAGTCTAAAGATACTTCATTTGGGGCCCAAAGATAATTCAGGATGAACCAAGTGGCTCTCTCTATTCCGATTTTAGTGATAATATACTAACATCTTATTTTTCAGAATTTCTGAATTCAAGGATTTTGTTAAAGTTGTCTCAAACCTGCAATGACTTGCTGTTGGTTTGAAGGATGTACAAAGTGTTCTTTTTCTTGGAAGCTTCATGGGGCATGAATTTCTTCTTGATCATCTAGTTACATCAGATTTTCTGCAGTTTCTGAATTCTATAATTTTGTTTGGTTGATATCTCAAATTTGCCATTACTTAGGGTTTGCTCAAAAGCACTGAGCAAAAGTCAAATGAGTAGAAATACTAGTCCATTTTGGGACCCATGCAATAGATATTTTAGATGTACACAGTGATTGATATAAGTATGATATGTTGATATCAAAGTGCAAGATGGCCTCTAATGTGATACATTTGAAGAGCATTTGCATTGTCCAGGGCCTTATTTTATGTGTTGTATCTGCTGGAATGCTCTGCTTTTACACTAGAAACATCATGCTTTGCCATCTTTGTTTAATATTGATTCTCTCTGTATCACTCTCAAGATCTGTCCATATCAATGATTTAATGATGATCAAAGCAATCACTTCATCTCACCCAGGAGCACCAAGGAATCTGAATCACCCCACCACTTATTTGCAACCATGGTATGATTAAAGTACAACATCTCGAGAGGTCAACAGTCCTGGATCTGAACTTGAATGTAGTGCCTGTGTTTGGTCGGCTAGATGTAACTGAAGTTGTCCAATTTTAATGTGAGATTTTGAATTAAGCTGTTCAGATGATTAAGTTCTGAATTAACTTACTACCAAAGAAGACATTTACTTCGAGAGTTGTGCAGAAAAATATTTATAAACTGCAAGTCTAAGCACATACCAATTGTTTGGATCAGGTTACGGGGTGTTTTTAAAAAGTTAAACGTGTTTCTGGTAACAAAAAAACATATTTTTGTTAACTTTTCCGAAGGGGTAGTTGGAAAAAAAAAATTGAAAAACAGTTTTTTTTAAAAACTAGTGGTTTGTAGCTTAAAAAAGCCGTTCTGGACTGTAGAGAAACTATTATGGAAAGTATCAATTATCAAAACACTATTTATTAATATTATTAATATTTTGTTATTATATAAATACTTCTAAATTAATATATCCAAATTCAAAAACGTTTAATTTACTTTGATTTGAAGATGATATAAAGATTATAAGCAATTAGCATAAGTTAAAAAAAAACCAAACAAAAATCAAAAGCATCGTTCCTCTTCATACCTTCCTGCTTCACTGGAGACTTGTAATAGTGCTATGCTTAAATTACCTCATTAAGTGGAAGTTTTACATGCTACAACAAAGAAATATATTTCAACAGCTATAACTAGCATGTTCCAGTGTGTGTAGATCCAACCTCGGTAACTGGTTTCAATTGTACCAGCCATCTACATCATTCTCAGCAGCATCAGTTGCAAATCTCTGAACCTTTTAAAAGTTCAGCTTGTTTAACATTCAAAGTCAGAGATTGATCTCTTTCAGCTCTATCAGTGTTAAAAACCTGTAGAAGATTGGGGTGTACGAGCTTTATGCTTCCAAGAAAATCTTTTTTGCATTTATTTTGCTTCTTTTTTTTTCGATAAAATTCATTTTGCAAATTTAACTGATTGATAATGCCATATTCAACTCTTGCACTTGGACTGAAAAGTAGAGCATTCCAGCAGATACAACACATAAAATAGGGCCCTGGGCAATGCAAATGCTCTTCAAATGTATCACATTAGAGGCCATCTTGCACTTTAATATCAACATATCATACCTATATCAATCACTGTGAACATCTAAAAATATCTATTCATGGGTCCCAAAATGGAGTATTTCTACTCATTTGCCTTTTGCTCAGTGCTTTTGAGATATCAACCAAACAAAATTATAGAATTACTAGAACATATGATGTAACTAGATGATCAAGAAGAAATTCATGCCCTTTGAAGCTTCCAAGAAAAAGAACACTTTGTACATCCTTCAAACCAACGGCAAGTCATTGCAGGTTTGAGACATAACGTTAACAAAATCCTTGAATTCAAAAATTCTGAAAAATAAGATGTCAGTACATTATCACAAAATCAGAATAGAGAGGGACACTTGGTTTACCCTGAATTATCTATGGGTCCCAAATGAAGTATCTCTAGATTACTCATTATTACCTTTGGTCAGTGCTCTTGAGCCAACCCTGCCTGCTGGCTGCTGCTGCTACTAGACTCCTAGAAAAAGAGAGTCGTGTATACTCCTTTCTTTTTTTACATTGGCTATGAAAGGATGGCAGACAAGACCAGCTATACACCACCACCACCAACAACAACAACTCAAACAACTTGATTTAGATTATAGAATCAATGAATTATCACCAAACTCTTTCAAACTTAAGAACTGACAAGGCCCATAGCTTAGAGAATGAACCTGGAAAACCAGGTGTACAATCTTTTATAAAAGTGTCCACCCCTGTAATTGGTTATCTCAATCACAACCCACCAATCCCCTATCTAATAACAAACAAACACATGTTAGCTCCCAAGTGTGAAAGTCTAGTGATGGCTCACAGTTAAGTACTATTACTGTTCTCACTGAGAGACCACCCTCTCCACACTTCATTATCTGGATAGGAAAGTGGGTGAGTTTGGGATTAAAAAAATTGCAATAGTTAGGCGGTTCCTTCTAATCCCTACTACTATAAATAAAGCAAAGAGTTGCTGCATTTGAATTACAACCAACACTCAACTCATAGACAACATAAAATGGCAAATTTTGTCATTTGTATTCTTCTTACCATACTGTTCTGCACGACACTCGCAACCTGTCAAAACAGTTTCACTTACTCAAGGGCATCATTCTATGGCAGTCCAGTGGGCTCTGGAACTTCCAGTATATTACTAATCCCTCTTCCTTTAACTAGTTATATGTATGCCTGCTCAAATGAATTGAATCTTTGAATGATCACAAACCAACATAAAAAACAGATACAAATTAGTGAGCACTCACAGCGTGATGAATGTAAATGCAGGTGGAGCTTGTGGGTATGGAGACTTTGGGAGAGACATCAACGGCGGGGTCGTGAGTGCTGTGTCAAGGTTGTACAGGAACGGCGGCGGATGTGGGGCATGTTACCAGGTGAGATGCAGATATCCTCAGCTGTGCAATGACAAGGGTGTGAGGGTTGTGGTCACAGACCATGGTGAGGGAGATAACACTGACTTCATTCTCAGTGCTCGTGGCTTCGTGAAGCTTGCCCATCCCAACATGGCTGCCCACCTAATGGCCTATGGCACCATCGACATTGAGTACAGAAGGTATAATATATGCTCCAATCTCTCTATGTTCCTATATCACAGAGTGATCTATGCATGGGTGATCATATATAGAATATGGATGCAGGATATCATGTCAGTATCCAGGGAATAATCTGATATTCAGGGTGACAGAGAACAGCAAATACCCAGACTACTTGGCCCTGGTAATCCTCAACCAAGGAGGCAAGAAAGATATAACGGCTGTTGAGTTATGGCAGGTTAGTCACGAAACACATATTAACAAATGGAATGAATGCAATTTATTACTCAGAGGAGAGAGACAGAGAGTGTGATCTTACCAATAGTTCTTGATTATGAGCATGCATGTTGTGCAGGAGGACCACAAAGAATGGAGAGGGATGAGGAGGGCCTACGGTGCGGTATGGGACACGGTAAACCCTCCAAAGGGGCCAATGAACATGCGTCTCCAGGTCTCTGGGGATGATGGTGCTCAGAACTGGGTCCAGCTGACGGCCGTTGTCCCCAATGACTGGAAGGCTGGGGTTTCTTATGACTCTGATGTCCAACTCACCTGAGACTCTTCTCCCTTACCTACCACATAAAATACAAGAGGGTGCCTACATATAAATTACTTCTGTTTTAATCTCAAAATAAATAAGAGAGATTTAGCCTTTAGTACCTGAAATAAGGAGCTGTGAGCTGGCTCTGTGGATGTAGCGCATGGTACGCTTTGCTTACATAGTATGTTAGCTGAATAAAGTGAGAGTTCCCTCAGATGGCATATAAACAAAATAATCAATTCAGCATCACTGAAGCATGAACATTGCATTAGTGATCACTACCATTCCACCAAACAAATCACTTCAACTTGCAGCGTGCAGGAAAACACAAGAGTTTAAAAAATTGGAAACATGACAATTATTCACTAATTTTCACAGAATCTGGAAACATAACATTGTTTTTTACAGACACTTAACTAGAGCCACAGGTGCTTTAGAGTAGAGGTGAGAAGAAATGAGAGAACGGCAGGATTTCTCAATTAGAACCTGTAATTGTGGTATCCTCCTATGTCAGATGACTCATATCTACCATACTATTGAGATGGATAATAGCCTGAAGATGGCATCTGAGAATATGATATTTGGCCTGCATCATGATTTCCGTAACTACCAGCCTCTGGCTCTCTATATCCAGAAATAAATTCCTATAATTCAGAAAACAGGAAATCATATATTTGGAAGAGTTCCACGGATGCATAATCTTTTCTGGTCAAGAAAAATGTGTTTCCAAACACCCATGGCTCCCAGAAAGTGCAAGGAGGGAAGTGCAATCATCTGGACGTTACCTGAATGAGCATTTCAGCTATCTGAACTTCTTGAGTAGTGCCCTTGATCTCAACTGTTATCTCATCATGGAAGCTAATACTCTCCCTTACCGTGAGCTCTGATCCACTAACTCACCATATATACGAGATACTCTTCCCTTCAATACCAATAATGGATTCAGCATACAAAAGTGGAATCTGCATTTTCTTTGTCATCTGCAACCAATATGTCAGAATGTGGTAACATTGGTCAGATCACATAAATATCAGATGAAGAAAAAATCACCAAATTTGATTTAATGCAAAGCTTCCAGACAATAGATAAGGCTCCAAATGACCATAGAACGAAACTAAAGCCACATCTTGCATATCATCAATAAGAAGAAATATCCAAAGCATAAAGTTTAAAATGATCAATAATTCACACATAAAAATCAAATGTGAAAAAGGAAACAGATTTGAATAAAATTATAAATGGGGAACATAAATAGAAAATCAAATTAGAGAAAGGAGTGGAAACCGGGAACGTAAACATGCAGAGCACAGTTCCCTACAACATGTGGGAAGCTCCGAATTCGGCTAGCTCCCGAGGCTGCAGAAGTATCTAGAATAAAACCAAAATAAAATCAAGCAAACAATAGAGAAATCCAATGAATCCCAGATATGGAAGATAGTTGGTCACCGTTGAAGTTTGGAGCTTGGAGGAGTCGTGAGGGGGTTGTGGGAAAGGAGAAGCCTCCTTGAATTCTACGCCGTTCATCGGAGGTTCACCATCGTCGGCGTCATCATCGCAGTCGGAGCCATAGATGGTCTTCAGCGCCTCCATCCTCTCCTCTCTCTCTCTCTCTCTCTCTCTCTCTCTCTCCTCGCCCCGTTCATCACCACAACCGAGTATGCATCTCGAGGTTGTGATAATTACAAATAAACCCCTGTCCCCCAATATAACAGCTTTTGAGGAGGCATTTGTGTTTACCCTCCCGATAAACTCACGCCTTTCTTTAGCGAGATAAGAGAGGTTGGAGATCGTCCTAGCGTGGGTTTATCAAAGAAAGGCGCGTGTTTATTTACAACCTCGAGATGGATACTTGATTCTGGTGATGAACGGGTCTGATCCAATCCATCAGAACAAAGAGCCGAGACGGAGAGAGAGAGAGGAGAAAGAGGATGGAGGCGCTGAAGACCATCTATGGCTCCGACTCCGATGATGACGCCGACGATGGTGAACCTCCGATGAACGGCGCAGAATTCAAGGAGGTTTCTCCTCTCCCACCGCCCCCTCTCGATCTCCTCCAAGTTCCAAACTTCAACGGTGACTAGCTATCTTCTATATCTGGGATTCATTGGATTTCTCTATTGTTTGCTTGATTTATTATGTTGTTGTTCTAGATACTTCTGCAGCCCCGGGAGCTAGCCGAATTCGGAGCTTCCCACATGTTGTGGGGAACTATGCTCTGCATGTTTACGTTCCAGGTTTCCACTCCTTTCTCTAATTTGATTTTCTATTTATGTTCCCTATTTATAATTTTATTCAAAGCTGTTTCCTTTTTCACATTTGATTTTTATAGCAGAGTACTTGTTGAATTTTCTTGTTCAGTGATACCAATTTGTATGTTCACAAGATGGCATTTTGGTTTGTGTTGAATTGTTAGAGTGTTAGTGTTTCTTGCGTATCTTCAACAGGTGTTTGATGTGTGGAAAATCTAGTTGTCCTTCTGATTTGTATTGTAATGTGTTCACTGATTGTTGTTTTGGTCTGCAGTTCTTATACCACCTATGGTGAAGAAACAACTGGTGCTTTTTGTGAAAAGATTAGCTCCTGTTATACCTAGTCTTTATGTGGTTGATGCTGACATTCCAGTCAGTGAATTGAGCAAAGATGATGAGAAGCTTGAAAAAGTTCTTTTAGGGAGAGAATTTCACATTAGTTTGGGTAGAACTGTTCCAATTGGAGTACATCAGATTGACTCTGTTGTGGCAATGCTTCGTCAGAAGTTTCTATCTCAGAGAAGGTCAGATCATTTACTCTGAAGCCAAATATTTCATTCTTACAGTTAATTATATGATGAACTTTGCAATTCTAGCATTGGTGATGCATTTATCAAACCCAAGTATACCATCAATGACATGATCTTTATTTCTTGTGGAGGGCAGATATATTATAGAGTTCAGCAAGTGGGATGCGTTTGTCAATGATGAGCAGACACGTTCCTTTCTATCTCTGGAAGTTTTGGGAAGGGGTCTCTCTGAGGTATGTATGTCTGCGTTCTTTTATATGAAGTCTCTTGTTGAATCTACTGACTTTAAGTTTGCATATAACTCTATGGAAAATTGTTATTTCTAGACTTGGCTGTTAATATTCAGCTTGACCATGCCCAGGTTACAATGTGACACTTTATTGCTTATCATCAAAATTATTTCGGTCAATTTTGAATGTATCTATCTACTAGTTTTCACCAAATCATAAGCTGGTCTGCTTTTTCAGTTCATTTTATGAGGCTACTTATAGGACACTTACAGATAGTCTACAATGGATGTGAATTTTCATAAAGCATGCTTTAACTGTGATTACTATTTGGTTACGGCACTGAAACAAAATCCATAGTTCATCGGTTAGCTTAGATGGCACATAATTTTATATGACAAAATGGAGAAAGTCTTGAGAACTTTTTACTAGTTGAAATCACATCAGATAAGATTTTCTTCAGGCAAACACTAGACTTCCTGCATTGGTAAATATCTTTATAACGGTGGTTTTAAGATCTATTTACATAGGATTATGAGGGTTTAGCAGGGCACTGCATGTTATTCGAGATGCAGGCAAGCTCCTCATAGAATACTTCTCACTTAGTAGTTAGAAGTGCTCAAATCAAACAAGTGATCCTATCACTCTGAAACACAAGTGAACCCAATCATTCTTATAAGAATTCTAGTTGATTTTTATTGATGAAAACAATCAGGCTTCTACATCTCAAAAGAACTCGAACAAGCTGCACTGATCTTAATTTCATGTTTTTTGCAGCTCACAAAACAAATCAAGTTGGTTGATGATGTATATAAACTGCATGGGCTCCCTGAATTCTACAAGGTTGGGGGTCCACAAAGGTTTTTTTTTTATTTTTTCCAATATAAACTGCTTGGTCTCCCTGAGTACTAAATTGTTGTTGTTTGATTTTGCTCATGACTATTTCATGCTTTTCTTCCATAAAATAAAACGATTTCTGAATTGTATCATCTACTATGGCAGAATCCACGGCCCCACATATCATTGTTATGGACTCTGGGCAATATCAGTGACATGCTCAAGAAAACGGTGGAAAGACTGGATAGGTCCCAGAGCAATGCAAGAAACTCACGGGCAATATTTTTCTGCAAGTTCAATGGCATTGAATGTAAAATTGGAAAGAAGACATATAATATCTGTAAGAGCGTGGATGGATGATCTCAATCAGTCCCTACTCAACTGTGTCTGTGATCAATATTTATATGATGTAGTTATCATCCTTTTGAATGTTTATGAGATGATTATGGAATTAAGAGTGACCATGCTTTGTCGTGGAGATAACTAGTTATCCTTTTTGGAAGCTTTCACTTTTCCTGATCATAGAAATAGGCATTGCAGAAACCTGATAAATTCCACAAGGATTTCAGTCTCCCTTAGCTTCATCATCTGGTGGACTAAACCTGAAGATTATTTGGATTCTAACATTTGTCTTATGCGATCTATTATTTATTTAAATAGATAATTCAAGATTATAATTGTACTCTATTTTTTCTACAAATCTAATCCATATTTTTCATGCATTGAAGCAATAATTTTCAGGAAATTTGACAAAAATAAAACAGACAATTCAAGCAAGAGTTATTCACAAACTGAGCAGGCAGTGAAGAAATCAAGAGCTGATATATGAAATTTCCCAACCTGTTAAGGAAGGGATGTAATTTTGAACTCCAATTCCACATCAAAGAAATGCATCAGTGATGTTGCTCAATTCTTTGGCTATTCACATGGAAGCAGTGCAATTACAAGTGCACAAGTTTACAATTATTTCCTGTGAGTATAGTTGATATCTAGGCTTTAAAACCATTGTGTCAAGAAGGCAGCTAATGATCTCTCCTCTAAAAGATTATTACAAGTTTCAAAAATGGACCAGTGGCACCCATGCTCCATTGGGGATAATAAATGGAGTAGGGCTGTTCTGAGACAAAATCAAATGGGAAAACACAAACAAGAAAGTAATGAGAAGTGGAAAGTCCACCCCTATATCAAGTGCAAGAATGTGGCAAATACTTCAGATGTCTAAAGTCCAGGGATTTGTTCAAGATTGTATTCTGCTGATGTTGAGGGTGAAGAAGCTTCATCGTCCTGCACCTCCTCTTGGATGTTCTGATTTTCAACGGAGCCCAGATTGTGCAGGTAGGAGTAGGATGAATTCCGGTGAGAGGTTGGGCTTGGATTGCTTATTCTGCTAGCGAGGAATCTTCGGATGAGGCCCCTGAGAAATGGAGCCATGGTATCTGGTTCATATTCCAAGTAGTACATGATTCCTCCCATACACAAGCAAAAGAGGGCCACCTGTAATGATAATCAGCCAGAAGATCATTCCATTTGTCACTGTTGAGAAAACTTTAAGATCATTTACAAATATATAAAACAAATAATATTTCACAGATAGTTTTCACAGATTTCAAGAAGTATACATATCTACAAAAGCAGCAATTTCCCTTTGGCAGTGAGAATCATGCACAAGATGCGGTAAAAATTGCAATCTTTAATAAAGCATGTGAGATGACATTCTCACAAATCTCCCTACTACTAAAACATAATTTATAAAATCTATAGATCCTTGAAATGATCCCAGTTTTAAGTTTGCGAATGATAATCAATAGTTTATGAACAGCTCAGAGCTTTTGACTTATTAAGACCAGTAAACAAATTCAACTCAGTTTCAAATCATGTATGTGATTATGTGAACAAGCTTGATATTGATGTAGGAGTATTGTGTATAACTATGAAACTTAACTAATTATCAAAACGAGCATTCTAAAAACTTACTAATTTTTTTATATCTAGCTGCGGTCCTCGTAGCCACACATAATATGAGCTAAAACTAATAATATTATTAGCCTGACAAAAAAAAAATTAATACATCTATCCATAAGAGTACCTTTGTCCAATGAGAAAAGATTGAGCTCAAGCAAAGATGAGCCTATCCATTTCTATTGAGTCAAGCTTGAACAACAAGATGCAGGCCTGTCTTTAACTCATGCTCAAGCTACTGACTAAAAATTATAAATTCTTAGCTGAGGGTGGACAGAATTTAATTCAGCTATCAACTCCAAATGACCAAATCTCAAAAATGATTAATAGCAACATTGGAGGAATTTCAACAATCTGAGAACCACTTCGAAGTGACCAGCTAACATCATGCAACGTGGTCATCAGTCTACATGATGTTCATTAATTGATATATTTAGATTCCCAGCCTATGAAAGCAGAAACTACAACATGACCTTATAATGATACAGTAATTAGAAACAGGAGACAAGGCAAGAAGATAATCCATTCTTGAATCACAGAAGGCTGAGAATGTTATCGATGAAATGCCAATATTCCAGTGAGATGCAACAACAATGCTGCTCATGCATGATGAACCCGCACGAAAAGCAAAACTTAAGGAACCATCTTGAACAGACCAAATCTAAACAAGCTTAAAATGTTAGTTTAATTCATGTATAGGCCTTCAATCCATAGGATTTAAGTTTAGCAAACAGCTGGCAAATAAAATTAATAAGCACAACAAAATGAGAAGGCAGACGTCTAAGGCAATTATTTCCAGCACAAGCAAATAATATGGTCGAAAATAATCAGATGATAAACTAAAAGCATAAATGTGAGCATTGTCACACCTCTGTATTTTTAATATCCGGGAGTAGGTTACGATTAACCAAGATATACCACAAGGAGTCTCCCGCCCGAGGAAGAACATAAAGAGCTAACTCCCCTCTTCTTGCTTTCTTTTCCAGTAGTACTGAAAGAGCAGCTATCCCACCAGCAATCCAATATACAAGCTTATGGTCTCTGATTGCTACTTTACGGTGTAAACATATAACACCCTAAGATCAAGCATGACTGTAAGTTAAACAGAAGGAAATGTATCACATAACCGATGAAATCAAACAAAAAAGTACCTGGAAAATGCCTACAAATGCAGACAAGAAAGTCGTAGAACGAACTGCACCCTGGACGGCTCTCCAACAGGTCCTAGCAGGGGTCTCTAAGAACTGTAGATGATTCAAAAAAGTCATGTTGCAACAGTAAACTTGATGTAATTGGAAAGAAAATATTCTATCAGAGCTTAACATAAAAGCAAATGAGTATTGGAAAAATAGCACCCACACACCCACACAATCAGGGAGCATGTCGACAAATCAAAGAATTGTGGAATTCAGAAATAATCCAGGATTTACTTTGATAAAGAAAGAAATTGATACAAATGAATTCACTTTTGTATCTTTATATGCTGCAGAAAACTTAATGAGAAGTCCATTGGATTACCTTTTGAAGGTGGAGGACAACAAAGGGCACAAATGTCAATGAGAAGTACAAAGGAAATGTTTTTCTAAATGTTGCTGATGCAGCAATCGCATTGTGTGCAAGACACGAAGTTGTGCCTGGATGGATTATTGAACAAGGAATGATAGGGGGATGCTCCACCAAATTTATAATCCCAGACCCCTTGGTCTTAGAGAGATAAGCTGAGAGAGACACTATGTCCACAGGACCACCTCTACAGCTATCCCTTACAGCCTTGTACACTGTCTCCGCAACAGGTCCCGTTTTCTGGATAAAATCTTGATATGATTTTGGCAAGCTCTCAGGTCGCATAACAAAGGCATACATCACCTGAAGCAAAGATACAGAAGAATCAATCGACTTGCATAGATTGGTCCACAAACACCTTAAAAGATATGCATATAATGCCATGTATCAGAACTAAAGAAGTTTATTCATTAAGTCACATGCATAAGTCATGTGGTATGCATATTGATGAAATCAGATAGTCTCTTCTGTGCCAAAGATAATTGCACTGATATAAGCATCATATATATCAGGATGAAACTAAATCACCTGTGCACATGCCAGTGAAAAGAGTAGAGAATCTCCATGTCTCCAATGACTCCCCCAAAGATGGAACTTATTCTTTGACTTTGCTGAGTTATAAGCACACTGCAATGTAATGAATCAGCCAAAAGAGAGATGAGAGATCACATGAGCATATCCACATCCAACAAAAGAAATCACGAGCAAATCTGCACCTGAGCAAGTCTAGCTAGGAGATACAAGGCAAGAGTACGTCTTCGACTAGAGCCATCCAAAGCTAATATTGACATGCCAGCTACTGAACCTGCTAAAATTCTGGTCCATCATACCCTTCAACTAAGTCACAAACATGGATGAGGAATCATGCATTAATGAATTCTGTAAATAGTATAGCATGAATACTAATCGAACCAAACTGAAACATCACACAGAAAGAAATCTACACATGTCCAAAAGAATATTTGTTGACGAACTTACGCATTAAGTGGTGTTTCTTTCTTCCGGAACTTTCTCAAAAAACATCTAATGGCATGATAGGATCCCGTAAAGCCACCAAATAGCAACCCTACACGGCATGCTTCTTCTCTCACTATAAGATCCTTCTCAGAAACAAGTTGCTGTACATGAAGAGTAACAGGTTTGATCATCAAAATTCAACACAAAGCACTACATAAGAACAGAAGAAAGAACGAATGCACAACTACGTTCTATACCATTCCAAATAAAAAAAAAAAAAAAACCCTTAATCGAACAAAAAAGCTCACAGATGAATTCCGTATCATAAAATCTATGATATCAGCATCACATTTCTTATCAAGAAACAGTTCCCAAATTCAAATTCAAGAACAGCAAAGCGTTGAATGCACGAAGAGACAGGCATTGACCTTGAGATCAAGAATCGAAGAGTAGGACTGCCTCCGGGCGAGCTTGAAAGCCCGAAGAAGGATCCCGATCCCAACCCTAACTCCATAGGAAAGAAGGAAACTCTGGCAGAGGTTGCCAATGGCATGGGCCACGCAGGACTCATCCGCGTGGTCGCAATCAGGGTGCGCGCCGCTTCCACCCCGCCGCGCGTGGTGACGCTGCAACTCCTCGATCGCCTCCCGGAGCCGCTCTTCCGCTTCCCGCAGCCTCCGCTCCGCCGCCGCCCCGTTACCGGAAGGCGGAGGGATCGCGGAGAAGGAGGTCATCGCCGGAGATCTCGATGTTTCGGAGTTCTCCGATTTCGATCGCTTTGCGTAACGGAACGAGAGAACGAGAGAACGAGAGAACGAGCCCTAAACTGAGGTCTTTGTCGCGGGGACGGCATTGAAATTAAAGAGAAAAATGGTATGATGTCCCTGCTGAAGAGAAAGGCCTTAAACTGCACCAGCAGGTGACTGTTCCTCGTCGAGTGGTTCTTGTTTTATGTGACCAACGTGAATGGCTGGGCCGCTTTCTTGATTTGGATTGGGGTGATCCTGTGGACCATCTTATCTTTTGACGTGGGGCCCATTTCCACCCAATTATTTGTTGCCATGTGTTAATATATAATGACGATAGGCTAACTAACGTAACAGGAAAATTTTTGAGTTAGTTGTGGTGAAAACGTTGGGGGAATTCCCATTTCCATGAAATAGTTGGAAGTCGGAAATAAATTATATATTTCTGATATTTTTTTCTACTGAAGTGAGAGATCAAAGCAGTGGAAGTTGGTTTTTATATATCATAACCCACTTCGTCGACTTTGTTAATAGAAAATTTAAAATAGACCTAAATTAAAATATGAAAAATATTGAAGTAAGAGTAATGATATTTTATGACAAATGAACAATTAAAATTTAGGAAACTCAACTTACTTTAGTGACTTCCCCACTATTTTCAGTAAAATGAACATCACTGTCATATTATAAATTCATCATCTTTATTTATTTTATTTCTAACATGAATATTAATGAGCAATGATATAGCGTACGAACGAACAACACGAGCAGAAGACACAGATTCATCTCCTCCATCCATGCTTCCTCGGGATCCCAAGAAAGCATGGATGGAGGAGATGGATTCATGTCTTCTATTCATGCAAGCTGTTCGCACGATATATCATTAGTCAATATTAATATGTTATGGTTTAAATCACTTGCAAAATGTATCATAATAAAATTTATTTTTGTATATTGATAATAACTCCGAATTAAAATTAGATTCCATGATTTAGTCTGAAAAATACTAAAAAACACTATAATGAATCACATTCCTAAAAAGAGATTACTAGTGATCGTGATAAAAACAAAACTTAAGAATTAAAATTAGATTCCATGAGTATATAAACAAATTTCTCATACAAATTTTTTAATTATTTAAAAAATAATAAATTTATCATATGAATTTTAACAATTCAGTCTTGAAAAATACTAAAAAACACTATACTGAATCACATTCCTAAAAAGAGATTATGACTGATAGTCAACAAAACATAACTTATGAATTAAAATTAGATTTCATATGCATGAACAAATATAGGTTGTGTTTTGTTGTGAAAAGAAAACTCTTTTATTGTATTCAAACCACAAATATTTAATTATCACAATAATAATAACAATATCATCCTATTTTCGACAATTTAGTCAGAAAAATTCTAAAAAACACTAAAAAAGAGATTAGAAGTTATCCAAAAATAATTGAAAAGACAGATATTTTACTTGTTTGTAACTTATATAAATGCACAAAGCTCACATGCAATTGTATATTTTTTCTCACCCATAATTTATTTTTTTTAGAAAAATTCAAATATAAGTCTTAGTACGAACCAATAAACTTCTACAAACTAGGACAAACAAAACAGTTTTTTTTTCTCATAAATCATTTTTTAAGTTTATTCATAAAAATATTAAAATTTGTCTAAAGTGAATTAATTAACTAATTAATTAATTAATTAATTAATTAATTAATGTGAGGTTCAAGCTACATCCATGGGTTTATCCTGTTCCGCTGCACTATCTATGTTCTCGTTTCTTAGCCTCTCATCCTGCAAAGCAATGCGGGAGCTCTTCTCCGCTCTCTGAATCATAGTGAAACCCTAGCTCGACGCCCATGGCTTTATTCTCCTCTCCATTCCCCTCCACGCTCCTCCCCACCCTATCCAACAAACCCCATCTCTCGCTCAAACCCCCGACCACTCCTGTCTTGTTTCCTCTTATCAAGAAGCACCATTCCTTGTCCCTCGCCAGGTCCTCGGATGCCAATGGGGCTGGAGTTGTGGGCGTTGTAGAGGAGAAAGTGCAGACGAAAGAGGCGGAGAAGAAGGTGGAGGAGAGTGGAGAGGGTTTGGGATCAAATGGGGCAGCGGCTGCTGCTGCTGCAGTAGTTGAGGCGCCGCCGAAGTTTAAGGATCCGAGATGGGTCGGTGGAACGTGGGATTTGACGCAATTTGGGAAGGATGGGAAGACTGATTGGGATGCTGTCATCGATGCTGGTGAGAATTTCTCCCTTCCTTATTTTTTTTTATTCTAGTTTGATTAATTATCTTGCCATTATGAGTTCATTCTTGATTTTTTTTTTTTTTTTGATAAACAATTTAATGGAGTCAGTTTGTATGTATGTTTGAAATTGAAAAGGAGGAGCTTTATTCCTTATCCTAATGCAAGACTTGATCTAGGGTTTCATAGTACATTAGATTGTAGAAAATGGGGAATGGTGAAGAATGTATGTGTTCTGGCCAATGGCTTATACCCACTTGTGAAACAATCAAGGGGAGCTCCATTGAATTTGAAGGTGCAGAACAATGGTTATGGCCTCCAATTACAAAATGAATTCTCTTTGCAAATTTTCAGAAACTCTTGGTGAGCTTAAGTTACTTGTACTAATGTGGATGGTCCCCAAGGCCTGCATGAGAGACATTGCAATAGTCCTGCAGACTTAATAACAGGTTGAATGCAAGGAACCATAACAAATGATAGTTTGAATCATAAAATAAAGCAGTTGAAGCTTCTTACTGTAATATGACATCCTTTGCAGTAAACTGCATCCAGTCAGTGCTTGTTCTGTTGTCCTGTTCTATAAACTTGTATTTATACATAGCTCTAGACAAGTATCAGCTGAGATATATCATTGACTTTATATATAACTTGATGGTAATCATCATGGTGTATTTTCTTGCAGGAAAAAATGTTATATTATTATGTCCATTAAGTTTCTTCTCTGTATAACACATGCACTTTGCCCTTTGCGCTTTGCACTTTGCTGCACCTTTCCTGCTGAGCAGGTTTCTCCTCCTCTTTTTTTTAATGGGAGATTCTCTCTCTTCTAACACGGTTAAGTTTGGCAGCTAATGCTATAATTCTCATGCATGGCTGATACCTTGGTACTTAGTAGATTATCATTTATTATTCATTTCTTTGGTGACTCCAATAGATATTATTTTCTCTGTTAGTAGTCTACTCATCGTGCTAAAATGGCATCAAGTGGTAACATAGGGCAATACGAAAGCATTGCCTTTCACAAGATTCTGTCATGGGTTCAGTCCGATTTATCCAATATAGACATAGTAAAAAGCATTTAAGAAATTATTGCTAGTTCTTAAGATAGATGTTTTCTATAGTTGTTGACTGCATTATGTCTTCCAGAGGCAAGGAGGAGAAAATGGCTTGAAGATACTCCTGAAGTATCAAGCACTGATGAGCCTGTATTATTTGACACATCAGTCATACCTTGGTGGGCATGGATGAAAAGATATCACCTGCCCGAAGCTGAATTATTAAATGGTTACTCCTAAATTGCTTTTCATACTTTAGCTATGGCCATTTCATCTCTTCCTACCCTCATACTTCCATATACACAGGTCGAGCTGCCATGGTCGGGTTTTTCATGGCATATTTTGTGGATAGCTTGACAGGTGTTGGGCTTGTTGACCAGATGGGAAATTTCTTTTGTAAAACACTGTTGTTTATAGCTGTAGTAGGTGTGTTAGTAATAAGAAAGAATGAAGATATCGAGACCGTGAAGAAGCTGCTTGAAGAAACAACCTTCTACGACAAGCAGTGGCAGGCAACTTGGAAGGATGATACTCCTAATGATTTGAGTAAATAGTAATCAGCTCATCAAGCCAGCTCAATTATTATCTCTGTGTTTTTCTTTTATTGTTCCTTTATCATGTACCTTTCTTTTTGTACTACTTGCCCTAGTGTAGATTTCAGTTGCTCTGTGTGATTTCCTCCAATTTAAGCAGAGGCCACCCCTGTCCCTGTGTAAAGTTCTTCTTCTCTGAGCAGCCATATTTGAATACTTTCTCAAGTGGAGCCAAAGATTTTATCATTTATCAGACATGATAGCTTGATTAATTTTGGTTAATCCTGGATTTCTCATCTTCTATTGCCATACAGGAAGTTCTTCATGGGATGCAATGTTAATGGCTATTGAAAAAACTATTTTTTAATTTTTTAATTTTTAAGAGAGCTGCATGTATACCCTATAAAAATGCATTTTTGTCTACATGCCCTCGAAAAATGATATTTGCTTGTATATATTCCTAACGTTAAATGTTGATTGAAAATTTTTTGAGTTATATAAAAAATAATATATATTTTTATAAATTAGATAAAATAATAATAATATATATATATATATATATATATTATTTTTTTATGTATCAACAAACTAGAGGTATCAACCTGGCGCTTGCGGATTGGCACGGCATGCCTGGAAGGATTTTTCATTTTTTTCAGTTCATTTTAAATTTTTTAAATATTTTTTTATATCAATTATAAAACTGTTATATTTGAATTTTATGAATTTTATGGGATTTTTAGGAATGTTTTGGATTTTTGGAAATTTTATGGATTTTGGAATTTTTAGAGATTTTTTTTGAAATTTTCTGAAAGTTTTGGGGATTTTCTGGGTTTTTTTCCCAAGCCCATATTTTGAATTTTTAAATATTTTTTAAATTTGGTAGTCCTGCCCGCGGGGCCGCCTGGCACGGCGGCGTACAGAACCGGCCACGATAAGGGCCTCGACCTCTATCCATCACCGCTGATTCCTCCTCTTCCACCATGGCGGAAGTCGTTTCCATGGCCGACATCGAGGCCACCTCCCTCCGGCTCGGGATCGGCATCTCCTCCGCAGATCTCAACGCCATTCAGATCCCTCCTGGCGAGGACTTCGGCATCAAAAGGTATTTCTCTGTACCTTCTCAAACCCTGATACTTACCAAATCCCTAACACTAATCTGCTTTTGTAGCGACGATGACGAGGATTTGTATCAGGAGGATGGTTTTGAGATGGAGGCGGGGTTCGGGAACATCATCGTGGTGGATAACTTGCCGGTGGTGCCGCCGGAGAAGTTTGAGAAGCTTGAGAACGTCGTTAGAAAGATCTACAGCCAGATTGGGGTTATTAAAGATGTTGGGCTATGGATGCCTGTGAATCCAGAGACCCAGAAAACCCTAGGGTACTGCTTTATCGAGTATAACACCCCGCAGGTAATCATTTTTCCTTTAGATATATCTTTTTCTGCGAAAAAAATAGTTGTTTTTTCCTGTACCCTAGATCACAACGGTATTTCCCTCTTTCCCTGTGTGATGTTAGGAAGCTGAGCTCGCCAGGGAGAAAACTAATGGTTATAAGCTGGATAAGGCGCATATTTTTCTGATAATTTGTTTGACGACTTTGAGAAGTATATGGAAGTTCCGGATGAATGGACCCCTTCAGAAATCAAGCCATACACTCCCGGTGTAAGATTCTTGCTGATGCTTTTGTTTTTTCATAATTTTGTTTCCTATATTTATCATGTGTGGTGATTTCCGAACTAGTGCAATAATATTTGCTCGTAATGTCTTTGGTGTACGATCCCTTTTGGCACATCCTTCTAAATTGAGAAGCATAGCTAGCATCCATCTATTCTTCTGTTTTCTATCAGCCTTTCATCCATTCTATCTCCCAAATTTCCTTCTTTGGGCAAAAATAATAGAAAATTTAATTTGGAAACATGATAGAAAAGTGGACTTCCTAGAACATGCTGGATAGATATACTTGGATAAGTAGAGATTTGTCCACCCTCTGTTTTTATCTTGGTTGGTTTCTTGGTAGTCTACTTTGGACTAGAATACTGTTTGCTTGGATGTGGGGCTGATTCTGGAAATGTGTTTGGTTTTCATCTCATTATTGCCTTTTTTCTTTGTTGTTCATAAGTATTTTTCTTCCACATGGCTTGCATAAGAATACTTAGGACTAGAATACCCTTTTGGAAGGAGCGGCGTTAACGGTAAAGTTGTTGTCGTGTGAGGAGGTCCATGAGTTGGTCGTGGAAACAGCTCTTGTAAAAGCGGTAAGGCTAGCGTCATTACCATGGTAAGGCACCCTCCCTTGGCGCATGCGGGAGCTTTGTTACACCGGGCTGCCCTTTTATGGCTTGCATAAGAAAAGGGTTTTGTACAAATATAATTATAACACAGAATTTTGTTTGCTGATACTAAAACATTTCTGTATTAAGATATACCTCATTTTATATTGCCCCGAGCAATGTCAAAATGATGGATGCAGAACTAATTCCTTGACTTTGTGCACCTTGAAGCAACCTCACCTGACCTTCTAGCATTAGGTTGAACCCAGTTGTATCTAATTGCTTGCGCAAGTTTCTCTTGTAACTCTTTTCTAAAATAGTCATTTTGGAAAACAAATTACTCAATCTGTATACCTTTTGTTTCAGGAAAACCTGCAGCAGTGGCTGACTGATGAGAAAGCAAGGGATCAGTTTGTAATTCGTGCTGCTACGTTTAAGAGGTTTCTGGAATGATCCCAGGCAAATGATGCCTGACATTGTATACTGCCGGCAGGTAATAGAATGCCATTTTTTGAAAATTTGAACTATGTGCTTTCGAATTTTCATCGCAAAGCCCTCACACCTTTGAATGATAATTCATACTGATTGTGGGTTTGCTTTTCTTGAAAACCAGAATAGCTTGAATTTAAGGTGATGTCATTGTGCTTATGAATGTCTAGAAATCTCAATTTGTAATTTGTGTGAATGCAATATTTTCAAGTATATTACTATTTTGTTAGTTTATGATGGTTCGTTGATAGTTTTAACTATAAATTTTTATCACTGTTGTGCCTATTTTCATGTTTTCATATATCAAGAGTGTGATATACTGATGACTACGATTATTTTCTTTTGTTTATGTGATAGCCCTTTGTCAGATAGCTTGTGCTTACTATGTTCCAGTTCATCCCTTATTTACAAAGAACCCATAGCTTTAGTTTTTCTTGTAGGAGAACATCAATCCAAATGAATTGCATTTTCTGATGGAAGCTTTTTTCTTATTTTTCTTGGTAGTTGAATTGAATCGCACTCCATGTATTTTGTGGTTATTTTGATATTTATTATGTCTGTCTTTTTTCTAAATCTAAGCTTTTCTTGTTAAGGGAAGATATAACCATTTTGCTTCCTCTAAAAGTTGTTTCTTGTTACTGGAGAGTTGTTTAGTGTGCTTGGAAGTTTTGGATTGCATAAACAGAGCAGTTTTCTGGCAACAACCAATGTGCTAATCATCTGCTCTGATCTTCAACTTGCAATCTCCAATGTATGTTAGTTAATGCTGGGGCTTTAGTTTTAGAGAAATTTCTTTTTGTTTTGTGAATTAGCCTTTGTAAGTCAGATTTTCTTCTTGTTGTTTGAATCATTTAGTCATCTTTGAGATCTAAGAATGTATCTAGTATTTAGTTTATTCTTGTGTTTGAGCATTCTTTTTTGTGTATTTTTGTATTTCACCATTCTGCACTAGATAGGGGGTCCGGGGAAAGGTCGGATCACTTGGGTCTATTGTACACAATCTTACCTTCTTTTTCTTTTCAAGAGGTTGTTTTGACGACTCAAACCCATGACCTTCAGGTCACGTGGTGACACCTTTAGTGTGCACCAAGGCTCCCCTGCTGCACTAGTTAAATTGGTAAAATTACTACATGCTGTAATCCATTACTGATTTAGATACAAGGATTATCCTGATGTTTTTGGAACATTATTGAAGATATCTCCTATTGTTATTTAGTTTTTTTTTTTCATACAGTTCCATGATGCTTCTTCCACATAAAAAAAAAAAAACCTTAAGATGGTCTGGAGGCATACTGCATTCAGACAACTAACATTTGATAGCAACAAAGTGGTTGCTACATTATTGTCTTTCCTTTTTCGTTTTTAAATAGAGATTGAAGATTTGACATGTCTTATTTTGGCAGTACTGGACTGAGGCTTTTGTCAGTGGCCTCCCCTTGGAACCTACTTGGCCGCAGTGCATAGGCAGGGTGCTGCTGTCTGGGGTGGTGCCACTACCTTCAACCGTTTGATGCGTTATGCTCATCCACAGGTTCTTTAATCCCCATGCATTTTGTGCTATTTGTGTAGCTTTGATGTAATCTTTTATTTGTGAGCAACTTGTTAATCTTTTAAACAGGTTATACTGATAGATTTCTCTCCCGGTGAACAATATCTGATCACGTACAGCAGCCATGCTAGATTTAATGCTAGCAAAATCTATTGTTATTTCCGTCAATTGTTCATTTCTCACAGTTCCTTTTTCAGAGGGTTGTATTGAATATCTTTGATATGAGGACTGGCAAAGTGATGCGTGACTTCAAAGGAAATGCTGATGAACTTACAACTGGTGGCAGTGGAGGTGTTTCTGGAGTTTCCTGGCCAGTGTTCAGGTGATGATAAATTCCGACATTTAGTGTTAGTTAACACTGATCAACACCTATAAATTCTGTTATTCATGGGAGTGCTTATTATTATCTATGACAGGTGGGGTGGTGGAAAGGAAGATATATATTTTTCTAGGATTGGGAAGAATGTTATATCTGTATATGAAACAGAGACTTTCACTCTTGTTGATAAGAAGTCTTTGAAGGTTGAAAATGTGGTGGACTTTAGCTGGTCACCGACTGATCCTATTCTTGCTCTATTTGTTCCAGAGCTGGGTGGTGGAAATCAACCTGCTAAGGCATAAGTCTGGCTGCACAACGTTGTTTTGTTCTTGTAAGTTAAAAATAACAAGATTGATAACCCTTTTTTTTTCTTAAACAAACAGGTATGCCTTGTTCAGATTCCAGGCAAGGAGGAGCTAAGGCAGAAAAACCTTTTCAGTGTCAGTGACTGCAAGATGTACTGGCAGAGCAATGGGGAGTACCTTGCTGTCAAAGTTGATCGTTACACAAAAACAAAGAAGAGCACTTATACTGGTTTTGAGCTATTCCGAATCAAGGAATGAGACATCCCGATTGAGGTTCTGGAACTTGACAACAAAAATGACAAGATAGTAGCCTTTGCATGGGAACCCAAAGGCCACCGGTTTGCAGTTATACATGGAGACAGCCCTAGGCCTGATATAAGCTTTTACTCCATGCGAACCGCACATAACACAGGCAGACTCTCCAAGCTTGCAACCCTCAAGTCCAAGCAGGCCAATGCACTCTGTTGGTCCCCAGCTGGGCGTTTCATTTTGTTGGCAGGGCTCAAGGGTTTCAATGGCCGGCTGGATTTTTACAATGTTGATGAGTTGGAGACCATGGCCACCGGTGAACATTTCATGGCCACTGACATTGAATGGGATCCTACTGGAAGGTAAATTATTTGCCCCATTGCTTCATCTCCAAAGCAACAACTAACCTGATGGAATTCACCAACAATCCATGCAGTCATGCAGATATGTTGCTACATCTGTGACTTCAGTTCATGAGATGGAAAACGGATTCCATATATGGTCCTTCAATGGGAAGCTCTTATATAGGATCCCGAAAGATCACTTCTGCCAAGTAAGTGCTTGAATATAGAGCTTTTAGCTTTTATGCTCACCATGAACTGATCTGTGGCTTGCTTTAGCCTTTTGTGTTTGGTATTTGCTTATGTTTCTCTCCAACAGTTCCTTTGGCGCCCAAGGCCACCTTCATTCCTGACAGCTGAGAAAGAGGAAGAAATATCAAAGAACTTGAAGAAATACAGCAAGAAGTATGAGGGTGATGACCAGGACATGTCTCTTCTACTAAGCGAGCAGGAGAGGAGGCAGAGGATGATGTTGCTGGATGAGTGGGATGCTTGGAGAGAGAACTGTAAGCGACTACATGAGGAAGAGAGTGAACTGAGGCAGCAGCAGCTCAGGGATGGAGAGGCCAGTGATGAGGAAGAAGAGTATTATGAAACCGAAGAAGTGGAAGTTGAGGAAATCCTAGACGTTAAAGAAGAAGTGGTTCCCTTCGACCTGGACTAGATGGAATAAGAATAAGCTCATCTCATTCTTCATTGATTTTTTTTAATTTTGACACAACCATGATCTCTTCAAAATGATATTTAAAATATATATATATATATATATATATATATTAAAATTATTTTTACCATTTATTTTTAAATGATCTTGAGAACAGTCATATCATATCATGTTCATGTTATTATCATTTTAGCCGAGCAAACCTTAATTTTGTTTTCCCATCAAGGGGGGCAAAGCAACAACGATCACAGCCGTCCGTTTCTATACCAAATGATCACAGCGACGCTTTTGAAGCATCAGTCAGCTTCAAATGGAAACAATGAACATTCGAACTCTCCTCCGTTTCCATCCTCGAGCTCCATTTCCATGGCTTCCAAGAGCCCTAGCACTGCTCCTCCTCACCACCCTCCCAGACGTAGCCCAGATCATCCTCCCTATGCTATGGTATGCTAACCTCTCTCTATCTGACTCTCTCGTTCATCTCATGCAAACGTTTGTGTACGGATTCGTGTATATTTATGCGTAGTTGTTCATATTGATCTCAAGGTACGTCATGATTTTGCAAATGATACAGGGAAAACAGATAAGATCCTTTTTTTTATTTTTTTATTTCCCAAGACTCCAAGAAAAGTTGAGATCGAATTAATGAAGTTCTATTGATAGCTGTGCGTCTTAATGAAAATTGTGTTTTGGAAAGTGTTACAAAGATATCTTTTTCTTGTGTTCTTTGTTCCTCTTGATGCTTGAGTTATGTGATGGTAATTAAGGTTAGTTCCAATTTCACATGCATACATGTGTATAATGTCCATCAAGATTTGTTTGAATTTCAAGAAATATCCCAATTTGAGCCTGATTTATCACGGAACACAAGCAAAGAAATCTCCCGTTAATGTTGTGAAATGAAATTCATAAGAAAAGTTGTAAAGAATGAGTTGATGAAGTAGCTGCTATTGGGCTTCTTGCAGTTCTCTTGTATAGAATTTGTCTTCTCATTCTTTCTTGCTTTTTGGTGGGTATGGCTGTGTTTTGCATTGGCAGATGATTGTTAGGGCGATAAAAAGGCTTGGAGAGGAAGGAGGCTCCACAGAAGCGGCGATATCAGAGTTCATAAAATCGAAATACAAGGACTTGCCATGTGGCCATGGCAGACTGCTGCCATACTACCTGAACAAACTGACATTGCAAGGGGAGTTCACCAAATCAGAGTCTGGCAAGTACTTGATTGCCGACACTTCAACTTTTCTAGAGAAACAAGATAAGGAAGCATTGCTACTGGCCTCCCTAAAGTATATTTTGGCTGACAAAGATGATGTAAAATTATCTAATGGGAAAAGTAAGCATTGTCTTGCGAATGTAGCATTGCCTATGTCCAAGATCAGATCATCTACGAATTTGGCAGGGCCAAGAGATGATGGAGACAACGGAAAAAGGAAGCCCGAATCTGAACAGGAATTGCAAATGGTACAAGGACATGGTAGTGATAGTGAAGGTGGTCTCAACAAAGCCATTTTCAGCCCTGGAAACTAACTTTTAATTCAGATCACATAAGAAAGAAGCTATTGCTGAACAAGAACGGAGGTCGCTGAAAATGAAGCGATTTGTTGTACAAAAGTCTTTGCCACCTTGTATAGTAGTTCCTAAAAATTAGGCCAGGACAACCTTATATAACAGTAATCGTCATAGGCCTTCAGTCAACCATGCTCTCACGTCCGCACCAGGACTACTCAATGGACCCTAAGCATTGTTAGAAGCAATGAAGAATTGGATTACGATGAGCATTGAAACCTGTTATCAGTGGGAGATGATGCTTGTACAAAGTGAAAATCAGGTACCAAAATTGCATTTTGTTTTAAGAAAGTAGTTGATGCTCACATGAAATTAGTTGTTATCACAAAATGCAAGTCACCTGGGAAGCATAGCCTTTTGATTTTAATATGAATAGATTCAACATTGAAGTTCTGACAGATATAACAACTTGTGCATACATGACTTGAGTTCTTCACAACATTGTGCATATCAGTTCACCTTCTCAGTTCCACAAACTAAATTCCCTTTTCCAGCACAGATATAGCCCTGGAAGGGGTCCATAACCATAGGGGAGTTACTTTTGCCCAGCTCGGAAGATATGAACATTAAATTGCACCTCACCATTTGAAGTCATTAGTTCAAACACACATGCATCTCCTTCATACAAATTGTTGTCAAGAACAAACGATTGCCATACTTTTCCCTCAAACCCCGAGCTGTTATGTCCATGGGAAGCATATCTCACATGCCATTCTTCTATTCTTCCCGGGACACGAAGAATTACATTTTGATTCTTAGCTTTGAAATGTAGAGATGCAAAATAAGATGGTACTGTCTGCACAAAGTCAATAATTCAGTAATCACATTTTAGTTTTAAAGAACAGTAGGATAAATAAGTACTTATCAAATGTACAAACGTATGAAAACATGCATACAAAGAAACAAAGTAATGAAATGCCAAGCATACCATGAAAAATCGCTTAAAGACATGTGATCGGCACATTACTACTATGAAGGAAGGCTTGACTGTTACAAAAGCTTCAGCCGCTTGTAATGCCTTCTCTTCTTCTGCTGAAGTTATTTGTCTCCTCTTCAAAACAGATTGTGTAGCAGAATTTGTGTTTTTTGATGACCCTGATTTGATTTAATTTAATTGTAAGCCTAGCATGTTAAGGGGAATATTGTGTGCAAAAATAAAAGCAATGAAATGGTACCTGGTTTAGTATTTCTCCTCCTATAATTTGTGCTATTCTTCTGAACACCAGGACTGGTCCTTTTATCATGTCTATGTTCTTCTGAACAACATCGTTCTTCCAAAGTATCAGATGAAGCTTCATTATTGTCTTCTTCCTTCACTTGATTCTCTTCAAGATTATTATTAGAGCATCTCACAAAGTAAGAAGCTTCATTCTCACATCCACTTTGATTGAACATCAATACATCAAAGCATGAATTTCCATCATACTTAAAAACCAGAACATCATTTTCTACTACATGGTGAGCATCGACAAAAACCTTCCAGCCATCCTTGATCAACAAAGCCCCTGGAACATTCAACAATCTGACACTCCATAAAGTCCCACTTGGGCTTCTCAAATTCAAAATACCAGGAAGTTTTCCTTTGAAATTCTTTGCAAACTTTTCAGGGATTAACTGCAGATAAGTGCCAAATTAAGTTAATATCAACAACATCAATTAACTCATAGTTAATAAAATATCAAACTTAATTATTTTTCAAACATACCAATCCCTGAGAGAAACCAGAGTCCATAACCTTAAAAAAACACATTCCTTTTGCTTTCAAATGGTTCCAATAATAATGCTCCTCCCATTCCTTGCAGGGTTTACACCTTCTCTTCATTGTGATTTCCCCTGCAAAACAAGTTAACAGGGAACCAGACGAGAAGAATTATATAGTACAAACCATTCATAATGAATAATAAGAAGAATAAAATCTAAATCAATATAACAAGCAATGAAAATGTGATCATACTTGGCCTCTATTCCTCTGTGCCCCTTGTTTCTTGTTATTGTGCTTAATTTATAGACGAGATAAGGAACTCATCGGACGCATTTCCAAAGCATTTGAAGGACTTTGGGAAAAACACAGAAAAAGTAAAAGTTGGCGGGGAATTTGAAAAGTCGTTTGCTAATCAAGTACCAAGGAAACATCATACCAAACTTGTAACTATCTCAAATTTTAAGAGGCTGTTTAGTTTTTAAGAGGCTGTTTAGTTCTCTATAGATAGTTGTAAGATAAATAGTTCTACATGTAACTTAAACTTTCAAGTGCAAAATTATATGTAAATGGGAATTCTATTAGGGGTAAATGAATAGCGGAAGTGGGACAGTGGTTCACTTCCGAAACTACAAGTGTTTTTTTAGACGGAAGTCTCACTTCAAAGTGGGACTTACTTCCCCCAAAAATTTACTAGACCCATTTCAGCCGATTTTGTACCAAGTAGGGGAAGTGACCTTGATGTAAAATATCACTTCAGTCCCACTTTAGACCAAACCCACTTAAATCCCACTTCAGCTCTATTTTCATCAAAAAGAACATCCAAAGTGAAAAAGTAACAATTCCAACAATTAACACTTACACTCAAAAGAACACCATCTGTCTAATTCTACGATCACATCAGTCACTTAGCCTGTTTTTAATTGACAATATTTTCCTTGGAAAAGTTGTCCATGAGTGATTTTCCAACCTTTTGATTGATTGCCAAAATTTTCTGTGGAAAACTTCTCCACAAACCCTATCACGTGATCATATTTTCCTTAAAATTGCGGAAAACTTTTCCCGCCTCCACCCTGGGAAAAGTTTTACAAGGAAAATAGGGGGTTTTTTTTGAAAAAAAAACCAAAATGAAAAAAGGGCCTCAAAAACCAAAATATATTATATTTTTTATATTGTATTTAGATATAGTTTGATTTATCTATATATTTTAAAAAATATATAGATATGAATATATCATTTTTTAAATTTATATGTATATATATATATACATGTATTCTGATGATAAGATAATTTAAAATTATATATGTATATCTATATATTATCTAAAATATATAGATAAATCTATATATATATAAATACATTATAAAAAATATAATATATATATTATATATATTTAATATATTAAAATGGTGTTAGGATCAGGCCGGGCCTAACACCACTAAATATATATATTTGAATTTTCTTGTGTAAATGTTAAATAACATTTAACATGTCCCAAAGAAATGTAAATATGTCTTTTTCCATGGACAAAGTAAAAAAAAATTTCAAGGAAAATATATTTTTTCTAGAGGAAAATTGATGCAATCAAACAACAAATTTGAAATTTTCCATGAAAAATGATAGATTTTTCATGAAAAATAAGAGCAATCAAACATCAAAACAAGACTTTTTCATGGAAAACTTAGCTGGAAAATACTAACAATCAAACAACCACTTTTTTGTTTTCCATGGAAAAATTTTATATGACAAACTTTTCTATGGCAAAGTTTTCTTTTCCACCTATTTTTCATCTTGCAATCAAACACAGCCTTAGAGAAATTGACAGTTTCATACTACTTCACCAAGGGGTCACTTAGGACAAGTGAATGACCAAATTAACTTACATTTGAGCCCAACTTACAACTAATCTGCCTTGAAGTTAAAATACTGTAAAAGTATTTAGTTAAATAACCATTCCATTTACCAAAATTATTATAGGGATTTTCTTTGCAAAGTTGTTGAACTTTCTGACAAAAAAAGAAAAACAAAAAAATATATTTATTCTTTCAGAGAGTGTGCAAACTTTCCAAAATCCATGTCATTTTGTAGAAAACCCCCTAAATTTATCAAAATTATTATAAGGATCTTTTTCAAAAAATGTCAAACTTTATGTTTTTTTTTTAATTTCTAAAATTAATGCCACTTTTGCAAAGAACTCATACATTTACCAATATATATTAAAAATATTAAATATAAAAATTTAAATAATGGGAGTAACCCCAACCCTCACTTTAAAGACTGTATCACTCAAGTAATTATATCAAACTAAACAGTGAAAAATTTAATACATCATTTTTTTATAAAAATTCAAACAAAGTTGATGTAAATTAAAATATATTAATTTTAGTTACATAAAACTCCACTTATACTATAATTTAAAAATACCAGAAAAAAAACAACCTCTAAAATTCTTACCCTATATGTTAATAATAATAATAATATTATTATTATTATTATTATGAAGTTTATTCTTGATATAAGTTTATTCAAAATTATTAATATTTTCTTCTAATTAGATCTTTAATTCTGAATAAGCTATTTTTGGGAGGTTTTTTAATATCCAAGTACAAGAGTATGATTAATTTTAAAATGATGATATAACAACTTGTGCATACATGACTTGAGTTTGTCACAGCACTGTGCACCTTCTCAGTTCGACAAACTAAATTCCCTTTTCCAGCACAGATGTACCCATAGGGGAGTTACTATTGCCCAGCTCGAAAGATATGAACATAAATTTCCACCTGGTCACCCTTTGAAGCAATTAGTTCAAACACACATGCATCTCCTTCATTCAAATTGTTGTCAAGAACAAATGATTGCCATTCTTTTCCCCTTAACCCCCAGCCGTGTCCAAGCCAAACATATCTCACATGCCATTCTTTTATTCTTCCCGGGACACGAAGAATTACAATTTGCTTCTTAGGATTGAAATGTAGAGATGCAAAATAAGATGGTACTGTCTGCACAAAGTCAATAAATCAGTAAACACATTTTAGTTTTATCAAATAAGTACTTATCAAATGTACAAACCTCTGAAAACATCGATACAAAGAAATAAGCATACCATGAAAAATCGTTTAAAGACATGTGATCGCCACATTACTGCTATGAAGGAAGGATTGACTGTTTCAAAAGCTTCAGCAGCTTGTAATGCCTTTTCTTCTTCTGCTGAAGTTATTTGTCTCCTCCTGAAAACCGATCGTGTAGCAGAATGTGTGTTTTTTGATGACCCTGATTTGATTTGATTTAATTGTAAGACTAGAATGTTAAGGGGAAGATGGTGATTGATTGGGAAAAGAAAAGCAATGAAAATGGTACCTGGTTTAGTATTTCTCCTTCTATAATTTGTCTTATTCTTCTGAACACCAGGACTGGTCCTTTTATCATGTCTATGTTCTTCTGAACAACATCGTTCTTCCAAAGTATCATATGAAGCTTCATTATTGTCTTCTTCCTTCACTTGATTATCTTCAAGATTATTATTAGAGCATCTCACAAAGTAAGAAGCTTCATTCTCACATCCACTTTGATTGAACATCAATACATCAAAGCATGAATTTCCATCATACTTAAAAACCAGAACATCATCTTCTACTACATGGTGAGCATCGACAAAAACCTTCCAGCCATCCTTGATTAACAAAGCCCCTGGAACATTCAACAATCTGACACTCCATAAACTCCCACTTGGGCTCCTCAAATTCAAAATACCAGGAAGTTTTCCTTTGAAATTCTTTGCAAACTTTTCAGGGATTAACTGCAGATAAGTGCCAAATTAAGTTAATATCAACAACATCAATTCACTCATAGTTAATCAAATATCAAACTTAATTATTTTTCAAACATACCAATCCCTGAGAGAAACCAGAGTCCATAACCTTAAAAAAACACATTCCTTTTGCTTTCAAATGGTTCCAATAATAATGCTCCTCCCATTCCTTGCAGTGTTTACACCTTCTCTTCATTGTGATTTCCCCTGCAAACCCAGTTAAAAGGGAACCATATGAGAATAATTATATAGTACAAACCAACCATTCATCATGAATAAAAATAATAAGAAGAAAATCTAAATCAATATATCAAGCAATGAAGATGTTATCATACTTGAGCTCTATTCCTCTGTGCCCCTTGTTTCTTGTTCTTGATCTTAATTTATAAACGAGATAAGGAACTCATGGGACGCATTTCCAAAGTATTTGAAGGACTTGGGAAAAACACAGAAGAAGTCAAAGAAAAAGTTGCTGGGGAATTTGAAAAGTGGTTTGCTTATCAAGTTCCAAGGAAACATCATAGCAGACTATCTCAAATTTTTAGACTGTTTAGTTCTCTATAGATAGTTCTAAGGTAAATTCTTCTACAAGTAAGTTAAACTTTCAAGTGCTTGGTTTATTGTTAAATGAAAAATTATATGTATATGGGTGTTTTTTTAGGGGCAAATGAATGGTGGAAGTGGGACAGTGGTTCACTTCTGCCACTGAAAGTACTCTTTTAGGTCAAAGTCCCACTTTAAAGTGGAACTTCCGCCAAAATTTAATTAGACCTATTTCAGTCAATTTTATACCGAAGTAAGCAAAGTGACTTTGGGATAAAAGATCACTTCAGCCCCATTTCAGTCCAAACCCAGTTCAATCCCACTCCAGCTCTACTTTCAAGGATCATCCGAAGTGAAAAGGTAAACAATTCCAACAATCATCACTTACACTCAAAATAACACCATCGATCTAATTTTACGGTCACTTTAGTCACTTTGAGAAAATGACACTTCCAGTCCACTTCACCGAAGTGTCACTTTTGGATAAGTGTGAACGACGAAATTAACTTACATTTGAGATCAACTTACAACCAATTTGGCTTTAAGTCAAAATACTATAAAAATATTTAGTTAAATAATCATTCAATTTACTAAAATTATTATAGGGTTTTTTTTTTTTGCAAAATTGCTGAACTTTGTGACAAACAAAAAAACAAAAAAAATAGTATTTATTCTTTCATAGGGTGTGCAAACTTTACATAATCCATGTCATTTTGCAGAAAACCCACTCAATTTATCAAAATTATTATAAGGATCTTTTGAAAAAATGTCAAACTTTGTGTTTGCAATGAAAATTGGTGCCCCTCATGGTACCTTGCACCTCACCTTTCCCTTGCCCTACTTTGCACCCCTACCATAATAGAAACCAACCATACCTTGCACCCCTACCATCTCTTGTGTTGCACCCCAAGGCAATGTGCCTCACAAGGCACCATAGAATTTACCATGAAAATTTTAAAACATCATTTTTTTTACAAGAAATCAATCAACGTTGATGTAAATTAAAATACAATAATTTTAGTTACATGTGACTCCACTTATACTATAATTTAAAATACTAGAAAACAAACAAACTCTAAAATTCTTACCCATAGGGCTGTTTGGTTTCATGTATTTCAAATTACAGTGTAAGTTTAATTACATGTAACTTAAATTATTGTATTTTAACTTGCATCAAAGTTGTTTGATTTCTTGTAAATAAAAATAATGTATTTAACTTTTCACTCTTTGGTAAGCTCATCCAGTAAAATAAGTGGTGAGGTTACCGCTATTATCCATTTTTTTATATATTTTGGTAAATGTAGTGGTTTTACGCAAAAGACATTTGGATTTTTGGAAATTTTCGGTAAAAAAGGACACAAAGTTTTGTAGTTTTGCATAAAGACTCTCGTAATAATTTTGATAAATTGAGAGGGTTTTATGCAAAATGACATCAATTTTGGAAAGTCTGCACATACACCCTCTTAAAAAATAAATATTATTTTTATTTTTTTGGATTTTTCTGCAAAAACATTACAAAGTTTGGCAATTTTGCAAAAAATACCCCTATAATAAATTTTGTAAATTGAGGAGTTATTTTAACCAAATGCAGCAAAAGTGGCTTGAAATGAAAAATAAGTTACATGTAAATAAACCTTTTATAGTAAACAGAACACCCAAAAGTAAAATTTACCTATAAAATATGTTACTTCACAACTACTTAAAGGTAATCAAACGACCCATATGTTATTATTATTATTATAAAGTTTATTCTTGATATAATTTTTATTAAAATTATTAATATTTTTTTGAATTAGATCTTTAATTCTGAATAAGCTATTTTTGGGAGGTTTTTTAATATCCAAGTACAAGAGTATGGTAAATTTTAAAATGATGATAAAACAATTTTTTATTTTATTTTATTTTATTTTATTTTATTTTATTTTGAAAAGGAGGCTAAACCACATTTATTGATAATGTTTGATGATATAACAACGCATACATGACTTGAGTTCTTCACAGCATTGTGCATATCATTTGTGCACCTTCTCAGTTCGACAAACTAAGTTCCCTTAATTTCCAGCATAGATGTAGCCCTGGAAGGGGTCCATAGGGGATCGAGTTACTTACTATTGCCCAACTCTAAAGATATGAACATTAATTTCCACCCGATCACCCTTTGAAGTCATTAGTTCAAACACACATGCATCTCCTTCATACAAATTGTTGTCAAGAACAAACGATTGCCATACTTTTCCCCTTAAGCCCCAGCTGTGTCCAAGACAAGCATATGTCACATGCCATTCTTTTATTCTTCCCGGGACACGAAGAATTACTAATTGCTTCTTACGATCAAAATGTGGAGATGCAAAATAAATTGGTACTGTCTGCACAAAGTCAATAAATCAGTAATCACATTTTAGTAGGATAAATAAAAACTTATCAAATGTACAAACCTATATATGACTACAAAGAAACAAAGTAATGAAATGCCAAGCATACCAATAAAAATCGGTTAGAGACATGTGTTTGCCGCATTACTGTTATAAAGGAAGGATTGACTGTTTGAAAAGCTTTAGCAGCTTGTAATGCCATTTCTTCTTCCGCTGCAGTTATTTGTCTCCTCTTCAAAACAGATTGTGTAGCAGAATTTGTGTTTTTTGATGACCCTGATTTGATTTAATTTAATTGTAAGCCTAGAATGTAAAGGGGAAGATTGTGATTGATTGGGAAAAGAAAAGCAATGAAAATGTTACCTGGTTTAGTATTTCTCCTTCTATAATTTGTCTTATTCTTCTGAACACCAGGACTGGTCCTTTTATCATGTCTATGTTCTTCTGAACAACATCGTTCTTCCAAAGTATCAGATGAAGCTTCATTATTGTCTTCTTCCTTCACTTGATTCTCTTCAAGATTATTATTAGAGCATCTCACAAAGTAAGAAGCTTCATTCTCACATCCACTTTGATTGAACATCAACACATCAAAGCATGAATTTCCATCATACTTAAAAACCAGAACATCATTTTCTACTACATGGTGAGCATTGACAAAAACCTTCCAGCCATCCTTGATCAACAAAGCCCCTGGTACATTCAACAATCTGACACTCCATAAAGTCCCACTTGGGCTCCTCAAATTCAAAATACCAGGAAGTTTTCCTTTGTAATTCTTTGCAAACTTTTCAGGGATTAACTGCAGATAAGAGCCAAATTAAGTTAATATCAACAACATCAATTAACACATAGTTAATCAAATATCAAACTTAATTATTTTTCAAACATACCAATCCCTGAGAGAAACCAGAGTCCATAACCTTAAAAAAACACATTCCTTTTGCTTTCAAATGGTTCCAATAATAATGCTCCTCCCATTCCTTGCAGTGTTTACACCTTCTCTTCATTGTGATTTCCCCTGCAAATCCAGTTAAAAGGGAACCATATTGGAAGAATCATATAGTACAACTACAAACCAACAATTCATCATGAACAATAATTTGAAAATCTAAATCAATATATCAAGCAATGAGAATGTGATCATACTTGAGCTCTATTCTTCTGTGCCTCTTGTTTCTTGTTCTTGTTCTTGTTCTTAATTTATTGACGAGATAAGGAACTCATGGGACGCATTTCCAAAGTATTTGACTGACTTTGGGAAAAACACAGAAAAAGTCAAAGAAAAAGTTGGCGGAGAATTTGATAAGTCGTTTAATTATCGAGTTCCGAGGAAACATCATACCAAACTTATATGTAAATAGTTCTATATGTAAGGTAAATAGTTCTATATGTAAATTTTCGGAGAAATTACAAAAAAGTACCATGTGATTTGTGACTTTTTCATTAGGTCCTTGTAGTTTCAAAATTGAGCGCAACGATAAATAATAGTTTCTTGAATTTATCACTTTAGTATCGCATGTAACATTTGTGCATTCGAGGTTGTGTCCGTTTGTCCTAGAGCATGTTTGAAGGATTTCCAACCGTATGGATGGGAAGATCATCGAAAAATAAGCTAGCCTGCCAATTTTCATACAATTTGGGAACTTGTAGGATCTTCATCTTAACGGTTCTTATTTTATAGGAATCTGAATAGTTCATAATTTCAACCATTAAGTAGGAGGACCAAACGGTTACCAAATTGTATGAAAATTGACAGGGTAACTTATTTTTCGATGATCTTCCCATCCATACGGTTGGAAATCCATCAAACATGCTCTAGGGGGCCAAACGGATTGCAACCTCGAATGTAATATTATACGTGCATAGGTCAAGCGTTGTTTGCCCTCACTTTCTTACAGGGGTGCATGTCGCTTTTGTTAAAAAAAAAAAAAACCATTCAATTTACAAAAATTATTATAGGTTTTTTTTTCTTTCAAAATTGCTGAACTTTGTGACAACCAAAAAAACAAAAAATAATATTTATTTTCTCAGAGGGTGTACAAATTTTATATCATTTTGCAGAAAACCCGCCACTTTACCAAAATTATTATAAAGGTTTTTTGCAAAAATGTCAAACTGTGTTTTTTTAGAAAATTTATAAAACTCATGTCACTTTTGCATAAACCCCCTATATTAAATATAAAAAAATAGATAATATGAATAGCCTCACCACTCACTTTAAAGAGTGTATCACTCAACTTATATCAAACCAAAAAATTTAAAATTTAATACATTATTTTTATTTATATATAAATTAAAATACAATAATTTCAATTACATGTAACTCCACTTATACTTTGATTTAAAATACCTGAAAACAAACACCATCTAAAATTCTTACCCTATATGTTACTATTATTATTATTATTATTATTATTATTATTATTATAAGTTTATTAAAAATTATTAATATACTGACATTGTCATGGAGTGCCTGAGACTTCTCTAGTGACGTAGTCTTGGAGAAAGAATGAATGAAGGGGGAGAGAAAAGGAAGAGCAACATTAAAGAAACATAATTTATCCATCTTTTAAGGAAAAAAAGTTACGGTGCCAGGAAAAGTGATAAAAAAATTAACCCTTATTAATTCTGAATAAGCAATTTTTTAGAGGTTTTTAATATTCAAGAACAAGAGTACGGATAATTTAAAATGATGATATAACATTTGTGCATGCATGACTCGAGTTCTTCACAGCATTGTGCATATCAGTGCACCTTCTCACAAATTAAGTTCCCTTTTCCAGCATAGATGTAGTCCTGGAAGGGGTCCATAGGGATCGAGTTACTGTTGCCCAGCTCGAAAGATATGAACATTAATTACCACCTCCCCCTTTGAAGTAATTAGTTCAAACACACATGCATCTCCTTCATACAAATTGTTGTCAAGAACAAACGATTGCCATTCTTTTCCCCTAAACCCCCAGATGCGTACTCCCCAAAAAGTGTATCTCACATGCCATTGATAGCGTTCATTTATTCTTACAGGGACACGAAGAATTACAAATTGCGTCTTAGGATTGAAATGTAGAGATGCAAAATAAGTTGGTACTGCCTGCACAAAGTCAATAAATCAGTAATCACATTTTAGTAGGATAAATAAAAACTTATCAAATGTACAAACCTATATATGAATACAAAGAAACAAAGTAATGAAATGCCAAGCATACCATTAAAATTGCTTAGAGACATGTGATGGCTGCATTACTACTATAAAGGAAGGATGGACTGTTTGAAAAGCTTTAGCAGCTTGTAATGCCTTTTTCTTCTTCTGCTGCAGTTATTTGTCTCCTCTTCAAAACAGATTGTGTAGCAGAATTTGGGATTTTCGATGACCCTGATTTGATTTAAATGTAAGCCTAGCATGTTATAAGGGAAGATTGTGATTGCTTGGGAAAAGAAAAGCAATGAAAATGGTACCTGGTTTAGTGTTTCTCCTTCTATAATTTGTCCTATTCTTCTGAACACCAGGACTGGTCCTTTTATCACGTCTATGATCTTCTGAACAACATCGTTCAAAAACTCGTCTTGAACCATTAACCAAAGTATCAGATGAAGCCTCATTGTATTCCTCCCTTCACTTGATTATCTTCAAGATTATTATTAGAGCAGTTGATACGACCCTATTGATCAACTTGAAGGCATCTGGGCGCGAGCGTGAAGAGATTAGCTGGTCTACATGGGATAATGACAGCTAGAATGGTTATTAGGGTTACTATTGTGCCTATATAAAGGCCATTAGGGGTTGCCATGAAATTTATTGGATGTAATAGGAACCTTCTTATTCTCTATGGATATCTCTTCCTTCTTTCCTTCCTCTTCTTCCTCTAAACCCTAACCTCATCCTCCAGGAGTCAGCGCGCACTCGAAGCCGCGCAAGATCGATACCCCTCCATCAAGGGTGTATCAATGGTGCTTTCGTTGAGAGCTCCCCCACCACGAGCTCTCATGGCGGAGGCCGATATCCATGGCTTCCATCCCTTCACCTCACCACTCGAAGAGCGACGATACATAGCGGAGTTCGACGCACAACATCGCCGGGCCACCTTGGACGCTCTCTCAAAGCTGAAGCAAACGACCTCGGTGGTCGATTACCAAGAAGCCTTTGAAGATTTGACGATGATACCCACGGGCATCTCGAAGCCGTTACTCCTCTCCTACTACATCACCGGGCTACAACCGGAGATCCGGCGGGAGCTCCTCTTGAGGTACCCTTCCACCCTTATGGACGCCTTTGCCCAGCGTCTTCTTTGCTAAGCACGCAGCGCCACCCACTCCACCGGCTGGCTCCCTCGGTGAACCCACGAAACCCACATCCTCCCCACCCTTATGGAAGAATGCTCTAATCTTCCATTCTTCCATTCTTACAACCCACCACCACCACAGCATTCTTCCGACCCTCTCGGGATGACCACCCAACCTCTTCATCAACGTTCTCCAGATTTCTCACCGTCTCACCGGATCTCCAAACCCTCCATATCCCTCCATCCATCCTCTCTCCTTCCAATGGGTTCTCATCTTCCTTTCTCTCAAACCCTAGATCCTTCAGATCCACTGCCCTCCATTCCACCTTATCCATCTCCAACACTAGATCCACCATCTACACCCCATTCTCCTTCAACCATCCTATCTCCAGATCCCTTCCCTTTACCACATTCATCACTAGATCCACCACCTCCTGATAAGCATAAGCAAGACATCGCCGGACAAATGGGCCTCGAAAGTGAGAAGGCATCCGCGTGGCAAAGCAAGCAGGCGGCATCGAGGAGCCAGAGATTTCACATCAAGCCAGGATGACATCTCCTGATCTGTTCTCCTTGTCAAAACCACCACCAGACCCCCAGATCCAGATCCGATGGTTAAGAGGGATGATTCCCCCATCTCACCGCCCACTGTTGTTCCCTCACCCATCTTCTGTCCAGACCCCTCTTCGTTACCATGTTTGAGACCAGATCCAGACTCAAGGGAGAAGATAGAGGAGCTACCGACGCCGGCTCGTTGTCGTGGGTTGTGGACAAGCAAAAAAATGCGCACCTCCTCGACAGTGACAACAAAGAAACGAGGACCGGCCAGCTTCTTGAAACTCAGGTTCTTTGATATTCTGATTTGTGATGGCGTGGTTCCCACTCCTTCGAGCTACAACACTCTCTTGTTGGATTTCTTTCTGAGCATGAAGATGGACATGACAACTAGGGTCCTTGAAGGCATGAAAATGCAAGGACTTGAGCCTGACATTGTAATGCCTAACATTCTGATGAGCAGTGGAGTGAGAGCAAAGCAGGTTGATGATGGAGAGGAGGTGTTTGCTGAAATGCCCCATAAGAGTTGTAGGACTTGCATTCATCTCAATTCTTTCATCAATGTGGCAGTGTTTACAAGTTCTACCGACTTGCAAGCTTCAAAGACTATAGACTCTCTTCCCATAGTAGTGATGCAATATGGGTTTGAATCCATTCATCTTGTGGGATCTGCATTACTGGATGTTTATGCTAAAGGTGGAAATATGACTGATTCCTATATGGTGTTTGTGGAATTGAATTGCCCAAATTTCGTTTCATGTCAGGGAATGATAGCTGCCTTTATGCTCAATGACTTGTTTGGGGAACCTCTAGTGCTCTTAGAACAGATGTGGGTGTTCGAGAGCCTGCAGAACTCTTTAACCTTGATGGAGTTCCGCCACGATTACATCGGGTATGGATCACTTGAGTTGTGGAAGAGTGTGCACACATACATTGACAAGGTTGGAATGAGCTCACATGTCTCAGTGATAGCGGATGCTTACAATTTGAGAAATTTAAAAGGATCAGCTCAATCACAAGACTACTTGGTAGACTATCAGACACTATGTGTTCATTCATTTTCTGACCTGCAAGGATTTGGGGTTGGATTTATTGGTGGCCGGGGTGCTTTGAAGTTTCTCAATCACAAGTTGAAGGCAAGGAATTATCGCTTGGCTGCAATGAATGACACAACATTCCATCCACACCTTAATATCTTTGTGACAAGGGATAATGAAGGATATGCTATCATTTGGGGTGCTCAAGTTCATGGTGAGGCACCACATAGGTTTCAAGGTGCTGTTGAAGAAGTGAAGAAGCTCAGGAATGACTCCAAAGATGACTCTCAGTATCTGCCTCCTCTAGTTATTGATGTTGAGAGTGGACTACCTGCTGGGTCTAATTTGGGTGGAGATACCTTTGTAACATTGGATAACCATGCAAATCTTATGGTGATGTTTGCCGATGACCACGCAGATCGTATGCTGATGTTCGCCAAGGCATTAGAATACGGAGATTTTGCCAAATTAGACCGAGTTTGCGCTCCACGAATTCATTATGCTGGATTGTATCAGTATGCTGGTGAATTGAAATTTCCAAGCATTTATTTTGTATTCCCTGCAGGAACATATAGGACATCGGGTGAATACCTTGTACACAATGGGAATTCAACAGTTGTTGGAAGCGAGCCAATCGAACTTGGTCATATTTCCTTATTATTGGGCGGCAATTGGTCCAATTATTTTGATGCATACATGGCAGGATATGTTGAATTTCCTACTGATTTTCGAATGAATTTCAAGGTGCAGACTCAGAGGAAGGCTGTAGAACACGTGTTTGATGAAATGCTTCATAAGACCAATGGAATCAATCTCACTGACTTGTTCAAGAAATCGTTGTTGCTCCTTGAGCAAACGCAAGTGGTCGAGGTAGTGCTGAATTCTATGGCCCTATTGAAAATTCGCCTCAGTTGCCTTGGAAATAAATCAGTTGAGTGGTGCACAAGTGGGCATGCATATATTGCTGGACTTAATTCACAAGTTCCTGTGTTGAATGTAAACTTAGAAATGTGCTTGAGTCTTGACAATTGCGAGATGGGAATATGTTCTGATTTTGTGAAGAAACTGATCACTGACACTGATCAGATGGATAGCGTCATCCTCATCTCCGGCGCTGCTGATTATAGGGTCGTGCTTCTCAACAAACCGAACTACTCCAAAGATGGGGAGCTGCTTCATTTTGATGAGCTTGAGTCTGGTGAGTTTCTCTTGTCCTATGATTTTCCAGAGGATGACATTCCCATCATACATGCCTCGGTTGGGTTCATTCTTAAGGCACTCAAGGCCAAGGCCAACATCAAGCAAAGAGTGGACCCTTGGTTATACAAGATTTATGAGTTTGCAGATGATGAGTATCTGGATGCTGGGGATCTCTACAGTCCGAAAACATTGCGCCATGTTTTCATTCATTGGCTGGGTCGCCCACCAGAAGTTGCTACCGGAATTCC
The DNA here is from genome assembly GCA_026586065.1 of Dioscorea zingiberensis. Lineage (NCBI taxonomy): Eukaryota > Viridiplantae > Streptophyta > Magnoliopsida > Dioscoreales > Dioscoreaceae > Dioscorea > Dioscorea zingiberensis. The sequence continues at coordinate 316,599 of JAGGNH010000014.1, forward strand.
TTTTGAATCCTTCTGCAAGTCTTGTAAAGTTCTTCACCTTGAGGACAAGGTGGTTTTGAAGGGCGAGGGAGTTGATACGACCCTATTGATCAACTTGAAGGCATCTGGGCGCGAGCGTGAAGAGATTAGCTGGTCTACATGGGATAATGACAGCTAGAATGGTTATTAGGGTTACTATTGTGCCTATATAAAGGCCATTAGGGGTTGCCATGAAATTCATTGGATGTAATAGGAACCTTCTTATTCTCTTTGGATATCTCTTCCTTCTTTCCTTCCTCTTCTTCCTCTAAACCCTAAACTCATCCTCCAGGAGTCAGCGCGCACTCGAAGCCGCGCAAGATCGATACCCCTCCATCAAGGGTGTATCAGCTTCTCCTAAAGTAAGAAGCTTCGTTCTCACATCCACTTTGATTGAACATCAATACATCAAAGCATGAATTTCCATCATACTTAAAACCAGAACATCATCTTCTACTACATGGTGAGCATCAACAAAACCTTCCAGCCATCCTTGATCAACAAAGCCCCTGGAACATTCAACAATCTGACACTCCATAAATTCCCACTTGGACTTCTCAAATTCAAAGTACCAGGAAGTTTTCCTTTGAAATTCTTTTGCAAAACTTTTCAGGGATTAACTTCAGATAAGTGCCAAAGTTAATATCAGCAACATCAATTAACGCATAGTTAATCAACAAATATCAAACTTTTTTTCAGAACATACCAATCCCTGAGAGAAGCCAGAATCCATAACCTTGAAAAAACACTTTCCTTTTCCTTTGAAATGGTTCCAATAATAATGCTCCTCCCATTCCTTGCAGGGTTTACACCACCTCTTCATTGTGATTTCCCCTGCAAAACAAGTTAACAGGGAACCATATGAGAAGAATTATATAGTACAAACCATTCACAATGAATAATAAGAAGAATAAAATCTAAATCAATATAACAAGCAATGAAAATGTGATCATACTTGAGCTCTATTCCTCTGTGCCCTTGTTTCATGTTCTTGTTCTTGTTCTGAATTTATAGAGGAGATGTGGAACTCATGTGACGCATTTACAAATTTCAAGGACTTTGGGAAAAGTTGGCGGGGAATTTGAAAAGTCGTTTGCTTATCAAGTTCCAAGGAAACATCATACCAGTCTTATAACTATCTCAAATTTGAAGGGCTGTTTAGTACTTTAAATATAGTTTTTTTATGTTTTTTATTTTTATTTTTAACATATGCTATAAAGACCTCCCTAGAGGGTGTGTCAAAGGGCGTCGCCTTAGGTGACGAAAGCGACTCGACTCCTCACCGTGTAATGTAATGTAGAGATGTAGACTGGCTTGGGGAGGCTTTGTCTTTCAAGTGAATTATCCAAACCGCTCCTCCATTTACTGAGGGTTGGGATTGAACCTAATTAAGAGCGTCAATCAAGTCAATTACCTACGTATGGGACCCGAGATATCGGCCAACCAATTGGTACTTTGGTTCTCTAATAGTTGTAAGGTAATTAAATAGTAAAGTTAAATTTTTAAATGTTTGGTTTATTGTAAAATGACAAGTTATATATAAGTTAACTTACATCTAGGGCTGTAAACGGGCCGAACTTGATCGGGCTGGGCCCAACTCGAATTCGGCTCGAAATAACCTAACTTTCGAGAAATACTTCATTTCGATTTTAATTTCGAAGCTCGAAATTTCATTTCGAAAGCTTGAAATTAAGAACTCAATTATAATTTTGAAATCTCGGATTTAGTTTGAAGTTAAAAACTTATTTATAAATTAATTTTTTCCATATTATATATTATATATCAATACTAAGCATTACATATTTTATTCATATATTATAATATTTATTAATATTTATGGATTTTTTTATTAAATTTTATATTATATCTTAATATATTAATATTTATATTAAATTTCGAGCTTTCGAGCTGAGCTCAATCGAGCTCGAGCTCGGCTAGAAAGCTCGAAATTCTGAGCTAATCTCGAGCTGCTCACGAACAGCTTGATCGTTTGACAACCCTACTTACATCTGAGCACAACTTATTGTCAATTTGGCTTTAAATTCAAATACAAGAAAAGTGTTTGTTAAATAACCATTCAATTGTTTTAGAGATAAACAACGCATTTTATTAAAAATTATTCGCGATATCTCTTTCCTACAAGTTATCTCTTGGTTGGATGCAGCACCATTATAAAAAAAGCTAAAATTGGAGGCGGCACAAAGGCTCGTGAAGAGAAGCTTGGAGTTCACATATTCCACCCCGACTCGAAGCGCAGGAAGCGAGGAAGCCTTCGAGGACGAGTCTACATGCCAAGAGAGCACATGAGACATCAACAACTCGATCAAGAATGTGGCATTGTCTGAATTTATGTATCTTTTTGTCAATCTTGGTTGAGATTATTTGTAATGAACTTTTATATCAGTATTAATAAATAATGTGGTTTATCAACTTATAAAAAAAACCATTCAATTTACCACAATTATTATATTTTTTGGGCTTAAATGCACTATTTGTCCTCAGATTATAGTCCATTGTTCATTTTGTTTCAGATCTTAAAAATGTTCAATACCGTCCATGTTCTTTGCATATTTTGTTCAATATTGACCCTGACGCTGATGTGGCAACACATATGAAATACAACCTAATTTTTGATTTGTCTTATTTACACATGGCAGTATTTTGCTGACATGGCATATGTATTTTGCCACATCAGCAAAATAATAATTTTAAAAAATAAATTTTTTTAAAAAGTAATGTTTTTTTTTTTAAATAATTTATTCTAAAATTATTTTTAAAAAATTATTATATTGCTGATGTGGCAGAATATGTATGCCATGTCAGCAAAATACTACCATGTGTAAATAAAAAAATCAAAAAATTATGTTGTATTTCATCTGTGCTGCCACGTCAGCATTAGAGACGGTATTGAACAAAATATGCAAAGTACATGGACTGTATTGAACATTTTTAAAGTACAAGGACGAAAATGAATATTGGGCTATAGTACATGGACAAATAGTGTATTTAGGCCTTTTTTTGTTTGGGGCAAAATTGATAATCTTTGTGACAACCAAATAACCAAAAATAATATTTATTTTTTCAGAGGGTTTTTATGCAAAATTTTCTAAATCCTTGTCATTTTTTGCAGAAAACCCCCCTCAATTTATCAAAATTATTATAATATTCTTTTTACAAAAATGACAAACTTTGTCTTTTTTTTGTTGATAAATTAAAGGTGACAAACACCTCCCAATCAGGAGCAGACAATGTGTCGAACGCATGTGCCATCACCTTGCGGTCACGTGATGTCAAACCTGGGATCTCTCCCAACCAACAACACCCTATACAAAGGACCCGATACCAATAGGCTAAGAGGATGTTGGTACTTTGTGTTTCTTTTAAGAAAATTTCTAAAATTCATGTCAATTTTGCAGAAAACTCCTATATTTACCAATATCTATTAAAAAATATTAAATATAAAAAAATAAATGATGGGAGTAACCTCACCACTCACCTCATAGAATCACCTCAACTTATATCAAACCAAACAGTTAAAAATTAATATAATATTTTTAATTTCAGAAAATCAAACCACCATAATGTAAATTGTAATATAGTAATTTCAGTTATACATAACTTCACTTATAATATGATTTTAAATACCAGAAAACAAACAACCTCTAAAATTCATACCTTATATGTTATTATTATAATTATTATAATTATTTATTATTAATTATAAGCTTATTCTTGATATAAGTTTATTAAAAATTATTAATTTTTTCTTCGAATTGGATCCTTAATTCTGAATAAGCAATCTTTGGGAGGTTTTTTAATATCCAAGTACAAGAGCATGGTTAATTTTAAAATGATGATATAATAACTTGTGCGTACATGACTTGAGTTCTTCACAGCATTGTGCATATCATTTGTGCACCTTCGAAGTTCGACAAACTAAGTTCTCTTATTAATTTCCAGCATAGATGTAGCCCTGGAAGGGGTCCATAGCCATAGGGGAGTTACTGTTGCCCAGCTCGAAAGATACGAACATTAATTTCCACCTGATCACCCTTTGAAGTAATTAGTTCAAACACACATGCATCTCCTTCATACAAATTGTTGTCAAGAACAAATGATTGCCATTCTTTTCCCCTAAACCCCCAGTTGTGTTGTCCAAAATAAGCATATCTCACATGCCATTCTTTTATTATTCCCTGGGCAATGAAGAATTACAAATTGCATCTTAGGATCAAAATGTAGAGATGCAAAACAAGTTGGTACTGTCTGCACAAATTCAATAAATCAGTAATCACATTTTAGTCGGATAAATAAGAACTTATCAAATGTACAAACCTATATATGAATACAAAGAAACAAAGTAATGAAATGCCAAGCATACCATTAAAAATTGCTTAGAGACATGTGATGGCTGCATTACTACTATAAAGGAAGGATTAACTGTTTCAAAAGCTTTAGCAGCTTGTAATGCCTTTTCTTCTTCTGCTGCAGTTATTTGTCTCCTCTTCAAAACAGATTGTGTAGCAGAATTTGGGATTTTCGATGACCCTGATTTGATTTAAATGTAACCCTAGCATGTTATAAGGGGAAGATTGTGATTGCTTGGGAAAAGAAAAGCAATGAAAATGGTACCTGGTTTAGTGTTTCTCCTTCTATAATTTGTCCTATTCTTCTGAACACCAGGACTGGTCCTTTTATCACGTCTATGATCTTCTGAACAACATCGTTCAAATACTCGTCTTGAACCATTAACCAAAGTATCAGATGAAGCCTCATTGTATTCCTCCTTCACTTGATTATCTTCAAGATTATTATTAGAGCTTCTCACAAAGTAAGAAGCTTCGTTCTCACATCCACTTTGATTGAACATCAATACATCAAAGCATGAATTTCCATCATACTTAAAAACCAGAACATCATTTTCTACTACTTAGTTTGATGATATAACAACGCATACATGACTTGAGTTCTTCACAGCATTGTGCATATCATTTGTGCACCTTCTCAGTTCGACAAACTAAGTTCCCTTAATTTCAAGCATAGATGTAGCCCTGGAAGAGGTCCATAGGGGATCGAGTTACTATTGCCCAGCTCTAAAGATATGAACATTAATTTCCACCTGATCACCCTTTGAAGTCATTAGTTCAAACACACATGCATCTCCTTCATACAAATTGTTGTCAAGAACAAACGATTGCCATACTTTTCCCCTTAAGCCCCAGCTGTGTCCAAGACAAGCATATGTCACATGCCATTCTTTTATTCTTCCCGGGACCACGAAGAATTACTAATTGCTTCTTACGATCGAAATGTGGAGATGCAAAATAAATTGGTACTGTCTGCACAAAGTCAATAAATCAGTAATCACATTTTAGTAGGATAAATAAAAACTTATCAAATGTACAAACCTATATATGACTACAAAGAAACAAAGTAATGAAATGCCAAGCATACCAATAAAAATCGGTTAGAGACATGTGTTTGCCGCATTACTGTTATAAAGGAAGGATTGACTGTTTGAAAAGCTTTAGCAGCTTGTAATGCCATTTCTTCTTCCGCTGCAGTTATTTGTCTCCTCTTCAAAACAGATTGTGTAGCAGAATTTGTGTTTTTTGATGACCCTGATTTGATTTAATTTAATTGTAAGCCTAGAATGTAAAGGGGAAGATTGTGATTGATTGGGAAAAGAAAAGCAATGAAAATGTTACCTGGTTTAGTATTTCTCCTTCTATAATTTGTCTTATTCTTCTGAACACCAGGACTGGTCCTTTTATCATGTCTATGTTCTTCTGAACAACATCGTTCTTCCAAAGTATCAGATGAAGCTTCATTATTGTCTTCTTCCTTCACTTGATTCTCTTCAAGATTATTATTAGAGCATCTCACAAAGTAAGAAGCTTCATTCTCACATCCACTTTGATTGAACATCAACACATCAAAGCATGAATTTCCATCATACTTAAAAACCAGAACATCATTTTCTACTACATGGTGAGCATTGACAAAACCTTCCAGCCATCCTTGATCAACAAAGCCCCTGGTACATTCAACAATCTGACACTCCATAAAGTCCCACTTGGGCTCCTCAAATTCAAAATACCAGGAAGTTTTCCTTTGTAATTCTTTGCAAACTTTTCAGGGATTAACTGCAGATAAGAGCCAAATTAAGTTAATATCAACAACATCAATTAACACATAGTTAATCAAATATCAAACTTAATTATTTTTCAAACATACCAATCCCTGAGAGAAACCAGAGTCCATAACCTTAAAAACACATTCCTTTTGCTTTCAAATGGTTCCAATAATAATGCTCCTCCCATTCCTTGCAGTGTTTACACCTTCTCTTCATTGTGATTTCCCCTGCAAATCCAGTTAAAAGGGAACCATATTGGAAGAATCATATAGTACAACTACAAACCAACAATTCATCATGAACAATAATTTGAAAATCTAAATCAATATATCAAGCAATGAGAATGTGATCATACTTGAGCTCTATTCTTCTGTGCCTCTTGTTTCTTGTTCTTGTTCTTGTTCTTAATTTATTGACGAGATAAGGAACTCATGGGACGCATTTCCAAAGTATTTGACTGACTTTGGGAAAAACACAGAAAAAGTCAAAGAAAAAGTTGGCGGAGAATTTGATAAGTCGTTTAATTATCGAGTTCCGAGGAAACATCATACCAAACTTATATGTAAATAGTTCTATATGTAAGGTAAATAGTTCTATATGTAAATTTTCGGAGAAATTACAAAAAAGTACCATGTGATTTGTGACTTTTTCAATTCGGTCCTTGTGGTTCAAAATTGAACCACAACGATCATGTGGTTTGCCCATTTATCACTTTAGTATCCTGTAACACTGTGCATTCAAGGTTGTGTCCCGTTTGTCCCCCTAGAGCATGTTTGAAGGATTTCCAACCGTATGGATGGGAAGATCATCGAAAAATAAGCTAGCCTGCCAATTTTCATACAATTTGGGAACTTGTAGGATCTTCATCTTAACGGTTCTTATTTTATAGGAATCTGAATAGTTCATAATTTCAACCATTAAGTAGGAGGACCAAACGGTTACCAAATTGTATGAAAATTAACGAGTAATTTATTTTTCGATGATCTTCCCATCCATACGGTTGGAAATCCATCAACTGATCTTCTAGCCAAACGGACATGACTAATCTGTAATGCATATTACACGTGTGCATAAAAGGTCTTTGCGTTGTTTTCTCGACTTTCTTCCTACAGGGTGCATGTCGCTTTTGTTAAAAATAAAAAAAACCATTCAATTTACAAAAATTATTATAGGTTTTTTTTTCTTTCAAAATTGATGAACTTTGTGACAACCAAAAGAAACAAAAAATAATATATTTTTTTTCTGAGGGTGTACAAAATTCATGTCATTTTGCAGAAAACCCCCCACAATTTATCAAAATTATTATAGATATTTTTTTTGCAAAAATGTAAAACTTTGTGGTTTTTTTTAGAAAATTTCTAAAATTCATGTCACTTTTGTAGAAACCCCCTTATTTACTAATATATATGAAAAATATTAAATATAAAAAATTAAATAATATGAATAACCTCACCACTCACTATAAAGAGTATATCACTGAACTTATATCAAATGTAAAATTTAATACATCATTTTTATTTACAGGAGATTAAACAACTTCAATATAAATTAAAATATCGTAATTTCAATCACATGTAACTCAATTTATACTTTGATTTAAAATACTAGAAAACAAACAACATCTAAAATCCTTACCCTATATGTTACTATTATTATTATTATTATTAAATTTATTCTTGATATAAGTTTATTAAAAATTATTAATACACTAACATTGTCATGGAGTGCCTGAGACTTCTAGTGACGTTGTCTTGGAGAATGAAGGGGGAGAGAAAAGGAAGAGCAACATTAAAGAAACATAATTTATCCATCTTTTAAGGAAAAAAAAAGTTACGGTGCCAGGGAAAAAGTGATAAAAAAAAATTAACCCTTATTAATTCTGAATAAGCAATTTTTTAGAGGTTTTTTAATATTCAAGAACAAGAGTACGGATAATTTAAAAATGATGATATAACATTTGTGCATGCATGACTCGAGTTCTTCACAGCATTGTGCATATCAGTGCACCTTCTCACAAATTAAGTTCCCTTTTCCAGCATAGATGTAGTCCTGGAAGGGGTCCATAGGGGATCGAGTTACTGTTGCCCAGCTCGAAAGATATGAACATTAATTACCACCTCCCCCTTTGAAGTAATTAGTTCAAACACACATGCATCTCCTTCATACAAATTGTTGTCAAGAACAAACGATTGCCATTCTTTTCCCCTAAACCCCCAGATGCGTACTCCCCAAAAAGTGTATCTCACATGCCATTGATAGCGTTCATTTATTCTTACAGGGACACGAAGAATTACAAATTGCGTCTTAGGATTGAAATGTAGAGATGCAAAATAAGTTGGTACTGCCTGCACAAAGTCAATAAATCAGTAATCACATTTTAGTAGGATAAATAAAAACTTATCAAATGTACAAACCTATATATGAATACAAAGAAACAAAGTAATGAAATGCCAAGCATACCATTAAAAATTGCTTAGAGACATGTGATGGCTGCATTACTACTATAAAGGAAGGATGGACTGTTTGAAAAGCTTTAGCAGCTTGTAATGCCTTTTCTTCTTCTGCTGCAGTTATTTGTCTCCTCTTCAAAACAGATTGTGTAGCAGAATTTGGGATTTTCGATGACCCTGATTTGATTTAAATGTAAGCCTAGCATGTTATAAGGGGAAGATTGTGATTGCTTGGGAAAAGAAAAGCAATGAAAATGGTACCTGGTTTAGTGTTTCTCCTTCTATAATTTGTCCTATTCTTCTGAACACCAGGACTGGTCCTTTTATCACGTCTATGATCTTCTGAACAACATCGTTCAAAAACTCGTCTTGAACCATTAACCAAAGTATCAGATGAAGCCTCATTGTATTCCTCCTTCACTTGATTATCTTCAAGATTATTATTAGAGCAGTTGATACGACCCTATTGATCAACTTGAAGGCATCTGGGCGCGAGCGTGAAGAGATTAGCTGGTCTACATGGGATAATGACAGCTAGAATGGTTATTAGGGTTACTATTGTGCCTATATAAAGGCCATTAGGGGTTGCCATGAAATTCATTGGATGTAATAGGAACCTTCTTATTCTCTATGGATATCTCTTCCTTCTTTCCTTCCTCTTCTTCCTCTAAACCCTAACCTCATCCTCCAGGAGTCAGTAGCCAAGACTGAAGCCGCGCGCAAGATCGATACCCCTCCATCAAGGGTGTATCAATGGTGCTTTCGTTGAGAGCTCCCCCACCACGAGCTCTCATGGCGGAGGCCGATATCCATGGCTTCCATCCCTTCACATCACCACTCGAAGAGCGACGATACATAGCGGAGTTCGACGCACAACATCGCCGGGCCACCTTCGACGCTCTCTCAAAGCTGAAGCAAACGACCTCGGTGGTCGATTACCAAGAAGCCTTTGAAGATTTGACGATGATACCCACGGGCATCTCGAAGCCGTTACTCCTCTCCTACTACATCACCGGGCTACAACCGGAGATCCGGCGGGAGCTCCTCTTGAGGTACCCTTCCACCCTTATGGACGCCTTTGCCCAGGCGTGCCGCTGCGAAGCACGCGCCACCCACTCCACCAGCTCTGGCTCCCTCAGTGAACCCCTGAAACCCACTGTCACTCCCACCCTTATGGAAGAATGCTCTAATCTTCCATTCTTCCATTCTTCCAACCAACCACCACCACAGCATTCTTCCGACCCTCTCTGGATAACCACCCAACCTCTTCATCAACGTTCTCCAGATTCCTCACCGTCTCACCGGATCTCCAAACCCTCCATATCCCTCCATCCATCCTCTCTCCTTCCAATGGGTTCTCATCTTCCTTTCTCTCAAACCCTAGATCCTTCAGATCCACGGCCTCCCATTCCACCTTATCCATCTCCAACACTAGATCCACCATCTACACCCCATTCTCCTTCAACCATCCTATCTCCAGATCCCTTCCCTTTACCACATTCATCACTAGATCCACCACCTCCTGATAAGCATAAGCAAGACATCGCCGGACAGCGGGCCTCGAGTGAGAAGGCATCCGTGGCAAAACAGAGCGGCATCGAGGAGCCAGAGATTTCACATCAAGCCAGGATGACATCTCCTGATCTGTTCTCCTTGTCAAAACCACCACCAGACCCCCCAGATCCAGATCCGATGGTTAAGAGGGATGATTCCCCCATCTCACCGCCCACCGTTGTTCCCTCACCCATCTTCTGTCCAGACCCCTCTTCGTTACCATGTTTGAGACCAGATCCAGACTCGAAGAAGAAGATAGAGGAGCTACCGAAGACAGTTCGTTGTCGTGGGTTGCGGACAAGCAAGAACCCACGCACCTCCTCAGCATAGACAACAAAGAAGCGAGGATCGGCCAGCTTCTTAAAAATGAGGTTCTTCAATATTCTGATTTGTGATGGCGTGGTTCCCACTCCTTCGATCTACAACACTCTCTTGTTGGATTTCTCTCTAAGCATGAAGATGGACACGACAACCAGGGTCCTTGAAGGCATGAAAATGCAAGAATTTGAGCCTGAGATTGTGATGCCTAGCATGCTGCTGAGCAGTGGAGTGAGAGCAAAGCAGGTTGATGATGGAGAGGAGGTGTTTGCTGAAATGCCCCATAAGAGTTGTAGGACTTGCAATTGTGACAGTGTTCATCAGTTCTACCAGCTTGCAAGCTTCAAAGACTATAGACTCTCTTCCCATAGTAGTGATGCAATATGGGTTTGAATCCATTCATTTGGTGGGATTTGCATCACTGAATGTTTATGCTAAATGTGGAAATGTGACTGATTCATATATGGTGTTTGTGGAATTGAATTGCGCTAATTCTGTTTCATGTCAGGGAATGATAGCTGCCAATGACTTGTTTGGGGAACCTCTAGTGCTCTTAGAACAGATGTGGGTGTTCGAGACCGTGCTGAACCTGAACTCTTTAACCTTGATGGAGATCAGCCACAATTACATTGGGTATGGATCACTTGAGTTGTGGAAGAGTGTGCAAACATACATTGACAAGGTTGGAATGAGCTCACATGTCTCGGTGATAGTGGATACTTATGATTTGAGAAATTTAAAAGGATCAGCTCAATCACAAGACTACTTGGTAGACTATCAGACACTATGTGTTCATTCATTTTCTGACCTGCAAGGATTTGGGGTTGGGTTTATTGGTGGCCGGGGTGCTTTGAAGTTTCTCAATCACAAGTTGAAGGCGAGGAATTATCGTTTGGCTGCAATGAATGACACAACATTCCATCCACACCTTAATATCTTTGTGACAAGGGATAATGAAGGATATGCTATCATTTGGGGTACTCAAGTTCATGGTGAGGCACCACATAGGTTTCAAGGTGTTGTTGAAGAAGTGAAGAAGCTCAGGAATGACTCCAAAGATGACTCTCAGTATCTGCGTCCTCTAGTTATTGATGTTGAGAGTGGACTACCTGCTGGGTCTAATTTGGGTGGAGATACCTTTGTAACATTGGATAACCATGCAAATTTTATGGTGATGTTTGCCGATGACCACGCAGATCGTATGTTGATGCTCGCCAAGGCATTAGAATACGGAGATTTTGCCAAATTAGACCAAGTTTGCGCTCCAAGAATTCATTATGCTGGATTCTATCAGTATGCTGATGAATTGAAATTTCCAAGCATTTACTTTGTATTCCCTGCAGGAACATATAGGACATCGGGTGAATACCTTGTACACAATGGGACTTCGACAGTTGCTGGAAGCGAGCCAGTCGAACATGGTCATATTTCCTTATTATTGGGTGGCAATGGGTCCAATTATTTTGATGCATACATGGCAGGATATGTTGAATTTCCTACTGATTTTGGAATGAATTTCAAGGTGCAGACTCAGAGGAAGGCTGTAGAACACGTGTTTGATGAAATGCTTCATAAGACCAATGGAATCAATCTCACTGACTTGTTCAAGAAATCGTTGTTGCTTCTTGAGCAAATGCAGGTGGTCGAGGTAGTGTTGAATTCTATGGCCCTATTGAAAATTCGCCTCAGTTGCCTTGGAAATAAATCAGTTGAGTGGTGCACAAGTGGGAATGCATATATTGCTGGACTTAATTCACAAGTTCCTGTGTTGAATGTAAACTTAGAAATGTGCTTGAGTCTTGACAATTGTGAGATGGGAATATGTTCTGATTTTGTGAAGAAACTGATCACTGACACTGATCAGATGGATAGCGCCATCCTCATCTCCGGCGCTGCTGATTATAGGGTCGTGCTTCTCAACAAACCGAACTACTCCAAAGATGGGGAGCTGCTTCATTTTGATGAGCTTGAGTCTGGTGAGTTTCTCTTGTCCTATGATTTTCCAGAGGATGACATTCCCATCATCTTTGCCTCAGCTTTGTTCGTTCTCAAGGCACTCATGGCCAAGGTCGGCATCAAGAAAGGGGTGGACCCTTGGTTATACAAGATTTATGAGTTTGCAGATGTTGAGTATCTGGATGCTGGGGATCTCTACAGTCCCAAAACATTGGCGCCATGTTCTCATTCATTGGCCGGGTCGCCCACCCGAAGTTGCTACATGGATGCCCTCTGAATCCTTCTGCAAGCTTTATACAGCTCTTCACCTTGAGGACAAGGTGGATTTGAAGAGCGAGGGAGTTGATACGACCCTATTGATCAACTTGAAGGCATCTGGGCGCGAGCGTGAAGAGATTAGCTGGTCTACATGGGATAATGACAGCTAGAATGGTTATTAGGGTTACTATTGTGCCTATATAAAGGCCATTAGGGGTTGCCATGAAATTCATTGGATGTAATAGGAACCTTCTTACTCTCTATGGATATCTCTTCCTTCTTTCCCCCTTCTTCTTCCTCTAAACCCTAACCTCATCCTCCAGGAGTCAGCGCGCACTCGAAGCCGCGCAAGATCGATACCCCTCCATCAAGGGTGTATCAGCTTCTCACAAAGTAAGAAGCTTCGTTCTCACATCCACTTTGATTGAACATCAATACATCAAAGCATGAATTTCCATCATACTTAAAAACCAGAACATCATCTTCTACTACATGGTGAGCATCAACAAAAACCTTCCAGCCATCCTTGATCAACAAAGCCCCTGGAACATTCAACAATCTGACACTCCATAAATTCCCACTTGGACTTCTCAAATTCAAAGTACCAGGAAGTTTTCCTTTGAAATTCTTTGCAAACTTTTCAGGGATTAACTTCAGATAAGTGCCAAAGTTAATATCAGCAACATCAATTAACGCATAGTTAATCAACAAATATCAAACTTTTTTTCAGAACATACCAATCCCTGAGAGAAGCCAGAATCCATAACCTTGAAAAAACACTTTCCTTTTCCTTTGAAATGGTTCCAATAATAATGCTCCTCCCATTCCTTGCAGGGTTTACACCACCTCTTCATTGTGATTTCCCCTGCAAAACAAGTTAACAGGGAACCATATGAGAAGAATTATATAGTACAAACCATTCACAATGAATAATAAGAAGAATAAAATCTAAATCAATATAACAAGCAATGAAAATGTGATCATACTTGAGCTCTATTCCTCTGTGCCCTTGTTTCATGTTCTTGTTCTTGTTCTGAATTTATAGAGGAGATGTGGAACTCATGTGACGCATTTACAAATTTCAAGGACTTTGGGAAAAGTTGGCGGGGAATTTGAAAAGTCGTTTGCTTATCAAGTTCCAAGGAAACATCATACCAGTCTTATAACTATCTCAAATTTGAAGGGCTGTTTAGTACTTTAAATATAGTTTTTTTATGTTTTTTATTTTTATTTTTAACATATGCTATAAAGACCTCCCTAGAGGGTGTGTGTCAAAGGCTTGTAGGTGACGAAAGCACCCTGGACTCACTCACCGTGATGCAGGACATGTAGAGACTCAAACTTGGGAGGCTTTGTCTTACCACCAGTGAATTATCCAAACTCGCTTCCTCCATTTAGGTGCGGGTTGGGATTCGAACTCCAATTAAGAGTATGCCAATCAGTAATTACTAATGCATTGACCCAGATATCACAACCAATGGTACTTTGGTTCTCTAATAGTTGTAAGGTAATTAAATAGTTAAGTTAAATTTTTATATGTTTGGTTTATTGTAAAATGACAAGTTATATATAAGTCAACTTACATCTAGAGTTGTAAACGGGCCAAACTTGATCGAGCTGGGCCCAACTCGAATTTGGCTCGAAATAACCTAACTCAAGCTCGAGCTCGGCTCGATTTTAATTTCGAAAGCTCGAGCTCAGCTCGAAAGCTTGAAATTAAGAACTCAATTATAATTTTGAAATCTCGGATTTAGTTTGAAGTTAAAAACTTATTTATAAATTAATTGTGTTTCATATTATATATTATATATCAATACTAAGTATTACATATTTTTTTCATATGTTATAATATTTATTAATATTTATTTTTTTAATTAATTTTTATATTATATATTAATATAGTAATATTAAATTTTGAGCTTTCGAGCTGAGCTCAATCGAGCTTGAGCTCGACTAGAAAACTCGAAATTTCGAGTTGATCTCGAGCTGCTCACGAACAGCTTGATCGTTTGACAACCCTACTTACATCTGAGCCTAACTTACTGTTAATTTGGCTTTAAATTCAAATACAAGAAAAGTGTTTGTTAAATAACCATTCAATTGTTTTAGAGATAAACAAAGCGTTTTATTAAAAATTATTCGTGATATCTATTTCCTCATGTTATCTTGGTTGGATGCAGCACCATTATAAAAAAAGCCAAAGTTGGAGGTGGCAAAAAGGCTCATGAAGAGAAGCTTGGAGTTCACAGATACCACCCAACTCGAACCGCAAGAGGCGATGAAGCCTTCGAGGACAAGTTTACAAGCCAAGAGAGCACATGAAACATCAACAACTCGATCGAGAATGTGGCATTGTTTGAATTTATGCATCTTTTTGTCAATCTTGGTTGAGATTATCTGTAATGAACTTTTATATCAGTATTAATAAATAATGTGGTTTATCCACTTATTCAAAAAAATAAAATAATAATTTTTCAATTTTCTATAATTATTATTTTTTTTTTGGGCTTAAATGCAATATTCGTCCCTGTACTATAGTCCATTGTTCATTTTGTCTTCAGATTTTTAAAATGTTCAATAATGGTCATATTTTTGCATATTTTGTTCAATACTGACGCTGACGTGGCAACACATATGAAATACAACCTAATTTTTGATTTGTCTTATTTACACATGGCAGTATTTTGCTGACATGGCATATGTATTTTGCCACATCAGCAAAATAATAATTTTAAAAAATAATTTTTTTAAAAAAGTAATGTTTTTTTTTTAAATAATTTATTCTAAAATTGTTTTTAAAAAATTATTATTTTGCTGATATGGCAGAATATGTATGCCATGTCAGCAAAATACTGCAACGTGTAAATAAGAAAAATCAAAAAATTGTGTTGTATTTCATCTATGCTGCCACGTCAACGTTAGGGACGATATTGAACAAAATATGCAAAGTACAAGGACCGTATTGAACATTTTTAAAGTACAGGGACGAAATGAACATTGGGCTATAATACAGGGACAAATAGTGTATTTAGGCCTTTTTTTGTTTGGGGCAAAATTGATAATCTTTGTGACAACCAAATAACCAAAAATAATATTTATTTTTTCAGAGGGTTTTTATGCAAAATTTTCTAAATCCTTGTCATTTTTTGCAGAAAACCCCCCTCAATTTATCAAAATTATTATAATATTCTTTTTACAAAAATGACAAACTTTGTCTTTTTTTTGTTGATAAATTAATGGTGATATACACCCCTCAATCGTGAGTGCATAAATGTCGAAACGCGTATGCTTGTCACCTCTGCGGTCCGTTGATGTCAAACCTGGGATCTCTCCCAACCAACAACACCCTATACAAAGGACCCGATACCAATAGGCTAAGAGGATGTTGGTACTTTGTGTTTATTTTAAGAAATTTCTAAAATTCATGTCAAGTTTGCTAAAAACCCCTATATTTACCAATATATATTAAAAAATATTAAATATAAAAAAATAAATGATGGGAGTAACCTCACCACTCACCTCATAGAATCACCTCAACTTATATCAAACCAAACAGTTAAAAATTAATATAATATTTTTAATTTCAGAAAATCAAACCACCATAATGTAAATTGTAATATAGTAATTTCAGTTATACATAACTTCACTTATAATATGATTTTAAATACCAGAAAACAAACAACCTCTAAAATTCATACCTTATATGTTATTATTATAATTATTATAATTATTTATTATTAATTATAAGCTTATTCTTGATATAAGTTTATTAAAAATTATTAATTTTTTCTTCGAATTGGATCCTTAATTCTGAATAAGCAATCTTTGGGAGGTTTTTTAATATCCAAGTACAAGAGCATGGTTAATTTTAAAATGATGATATAATAACTTGTGCGTACATGACTTGAGTTCTTCACAGCATTGTGCATATCATTTGTGCACCTTCTAAGTTCGACAAACTAAGTTCTCTTAATTTCCAGCATAGATGTAGCCCTGGAAGGGGTCCATAGCCATAGGGGAGTTACTGTTGCCCAGCTCGAAAGATACGAACATTAATTTCCACCTGATCACCCTTTGAAGTAATTAGTTCAAACACACATGCATCTCCTTCATACAAATTGTTGTCAAGAACAAATGATTGCCATTCTTTTCCCCTAAACCCCCAGTTGTGTTGTCCAAAATAAGCATATCTCACATGCCATTCTTTTATTATTCCCGGGGCACGAAGAATTACAAATTGCATCTTAGGATCAAAATGTAGAGATGCAAAACAAGTTGGTACTGTCTGCACAAATTCAATAAATCAGTAATCACATTTTAGTCGGATAAATAAGAACTTATCAAATGTACAAACCTATATATGAATACAAAGAAACAAAGTAATGAAATGCCAAGCATACCATTAAAAATTGCTTAGAGACATGTGATGGCTGCATTACTACTATAAAGGAAGGATTGACTGTTTCGAAAGCTTTAGCAGCTTGTAATGCCTTTTCTTCTTCTGCTGCAGTGATTTGTCTCCTCTTCAAAACAGATTGTGTAGCAGAATTTGTGTTTTTTGATGACCCTGATTTTATTTAATTTAATTGTAAGCCTAGCATGTTCAGGGGAAGTTTGTGATTACTTGGGAAAAGAAAAGCAATGAAAATGGTACCTAGTTTAGTGTTTCTCCTTCTACAATTTGTCCTCTTCTTCTGAACACCAGGACTGGTCCTTTGATCATGTCTATGATCTTCTGAACAACATCGTTCAAATACTAGTCTTGAACCATTAACCAAAGTATCTGATGAAGCCTCATTGTATTCTTCCTTGACTTGATTCTCTTCAAGATTATTATTAGAGCTTCTCACAAAGTAAGAAGCTTCATTCTCACATCCACTTTGATTGAACATCAATACATCAAAGCATGAATTTCCATCATACTTAAAAACCAGAACATCATTTTCTACTACTTAGTTTGATGATATAACAACGCATACATGACTTGAGTTCTTCACAGCATTGTGCATATCATTTGTGCACCTTCTCAGTTCGACAAACTAAGTTCCCTTAATTTCAAGCATAGATGTAGCCCTGGAAGAGGTCCATAGGGGATCGAGTTACTATTGCCCAGCTCTAAAGATATGAACATTAATTTCCACCTGATCACCCTTTGAAGTCATTAGTTCAAACACACATGCATCTCCTTCATACAAATTGTTGTCAAGAACAAACGATTGCCATACTTTTCCCCTTAAGCCCCAGCTGTGTCCAAGACAAGCATATGTCACATGCCATTCTTTTATTCTTCCCGGGACACGAAGAATTACTAATTGCTTCTTACGATCGAAATGTGGAGATGCAAAATAAATTGGTACTGTCTGCACAAAGTCAATAAATCAGTAATCACATTTTAGTAGGATAAATAAAAACTTATCAAATGTACAAACCTATATATGACTACAAAGAAACAAAGTAATGAAATGCCAAGCATACCAATAAAAATCGGTTAGAGACATGTGTTTGCCGCATTACTGTTATAAAGGAAGGATTGACTGTTTGAAAAGCTTTAGCAGCTTGTAATGCCATTTCTTCTTCCGCTGCAGTTATTTGTCTCCTCTTCAAAACAGATTGTGTAGCAGAATATGGGTTTTTTGATGGCCCTGATTTGATTTAATTTAATTGTAAGCCTAGAATGCTAAGGGGAAGATTGTGATTGATTGGGAAAAGAAAAGCAATGAAAATGTTACCTGGTTTAGTATTTCTCCTTCTATAATTTGTCTTATTCTTCTGAACACCAGGACTGGTCCTTTTATCATGTCTATGTTCTTCTGAACAACATCGTTCTTCCAAAGTATCAGATGAAGCTTCATTATTGTCTTCTTCCTTCACTTGATTTTCTTCAAGATTATTATTAGAGCATCTCACAAAGTAAGAAGCTTCATTCTCACATCCACTTTGATTGAACATCAACACATCAAAGCATGAATTTCCATCATACTTAAAAACCAGAACATCATCTTCTACTACATGGTGAGCATCGACAAAAACCTTCCAGCCATCCTTGATTAACAAAGCCCCTGGAATATTCAACAATCTGACACTCCATAAATTCCCACTTGGGCTCCTCAAATTCAAAATACCAGGAAGTTTTCCTTTGAATTTCTTTGCAAACTTTTCAGGGATTAACTGCAGATAAGTGCCAAATTAAGTTAATATCAGCAACATCAATTAACTCATAGTTAATCAAATATCAAACTTAATTATTTTTCAAACATACCAATCCCTGAGAGAAACCAGAGTCCATAACCTTAAAAAAACACATTCCTTTTGCTTTCAAATGGTTCCAATAATAATGCTCCTCCCATTCCTTGCAGTGTTTACACCTTCTCTTCATTGTGATTTCCTCTGCAAAGCCAATTAACAGGGAAACATATGAGAAGAATTATATTGTACAAACCAACCATTCATCATGAATAAAAATAATAAGAAGAAAATCTAAATCAATATATCAAGCAATGAAGATGTGATCATACTTGACCTCTATTCCTCTGTGCCCCTTGTTTCTTGTTCTTGATCTTAATTTATAAAGGAGATAAGGAACTCCTCGGACGCATTTCCAAAGCATTTCAAGGACTTTGGGAAAAGTTGGCGGGGAATTTTAAAAGTCGTTTGCGAAGGAAACATCAAACGCCATATCAGACTCATAACTGTCTAAATTTTTAAAATTCTTACCCTATGCAACCGATGAAAATCTGACCACTTAAATTCGAAATTTATACATGGTTAGTATGGGATAAAAAAGGAGATAGAGGGGAACATGCACTACTTGTTTCATGTGTGATAAATTAAGACCCCAGTCGGTCACATCTGTTATTCTTATGCCCCTACGATCAACAGAATTGAGACCACACTACAGTAAACTCAAGCACCCCATGAATAGTGAATACACCCCGATCATATCTCAAACTATGGGGCGTCCCATCCACAAACCATCCCTTCAATATGAGGTGGGACCATTGGAATGAAATTAAAATTATTTTAATGATAAATTACGTGTTTTCATAAAACTAATTCAACCAAAAGAACAAAATAGAAGCTGACAATATACT
Source organism: Dioscorea zingiberensis (assembly GCA_026586065.1). NCBI lineage: Eukaryota > Viridiplantae > Streptophyta > Magnoliopsida > Dioscoreales > Dioscoreaceae > Dioscorea > Dioscorea zingiberensis. The sequence goes on from JAGGNH010000014.1 coordinate 336,380, forward strand.
AAGTTAAAAAAAAGTCTGGTTTTCACACAGAGGGATAATTGAAAGAAGACAGAAAGGAATAATTGTAACTCTTATTTTAACTTGAGAAGTGACACACAAAGTGGCCCAATATGTTGTACTACCAAGTCCTTCCATTCATATAACACTTATTTTAACTTCTTTAATGAATTAATGAGACAATGGTTTATCCATTTTTATCAAATATATATATATATATATATATATATATATATATATATATATATATATATCTTGCCCTATATGTTGTTATTATGATTATTATTAATTATAAGTTTATTCTTGATTATTGATTTTTCTTCCAATCATATCTTTAATTCTTAATAAGCTATTTTGGGAGGTATATATTTTAATATCCAAGTATAAGAATATGGTTAATTTTAAAATGATAATAAATTTAATAAATTAAAAAAATAAAAATTTAATAAATGCTCTTATTAAAATAGAAATTATAATTAAGTTTAATTATCATAAACTCATAATAAATAATTAATGAGAAAAAAATAAAATAAAAGTTTGCAGGGATATTGTTTTTTTTTTTTTGATAAAGTGGATAAACCACATTTTATTTATAAGATTGATAACGTTTTACATTGCATGGGCCGATCGGACAGTTAACGATACATCATTTTAGTGACTATCCTATCTGCTTGCAATATTTCTTGGACTTACTTTCGGGGAGGTACATTGTTTGCTCTTCCCCGGGAGATTCTTCCTCCTCCTCGCCTCCCCGACACGCCATCGCTGAATTCGTGGGCTTCTTTTGACTGTGTTCGCCGCCTCCTCCAAACTTTCAGACGCGTTTCACGCAGGAGTCAGATCCAACCAAGAGATGATGAGGAAAGAAATATCGCGAATAATTCGTAAGAAAACGCGTTGTTTTTCCTGAAAACATCGTCTATTCCTCTCCCCCCAAATACTCCAGGTGATTGCCATGACGGCGACCTCCCATCCTCCCCTTAGGGTATGTTCCACCCTTGAGGGTGTTCCCCTGGTTCCCCAAATCTCTGATGGCGCCAGCTCCCCTGCTCTAGCTCCAAAAATTGCCCCAAAGTGGTTCCAAATGTGTCTCACATATGGGCATGAAGTGAGGATGTGTTGTACCGACTCCTCCTCCAGCTCACACAGGTAGCAACGAGTGCGCTCTCCTCTCCATTTCCTTTTGTGTAGGTTGTCGAGTGTGAGGATCCGGTTTTCCCGGGCCAGCCATGCAAATAGTTTTACTTTGAGGGGGCATGGTTGTTTCCAAAAGCTCTTTTTAAGGTCACTTCTTATACCCCCGTCGGTCCTGAATCGGTAGAGTGATTTGACTGTGAACAATCTATTGCTCGTAAGCTTCCAATCTCTGGTAGAGGGAGTAGCAGTGTTTGTGATATTGGTGACTAGCATCCTGCTTATTGATTCAAGACCCAGCCTGTCTCTGTCCGTCAGTGGTCCCGGTTTGAGGATCGATGGGCCCCTTAGGATCCTAGACCTCGCCTCCTGGATGGTCATGTGGGGGGATATAATCAGTTCCTGGAGACCGGGATAGTTGTTCAGCAGTGACTGTCCCTCCCACCAGTTGTCTTTCCAGAAGTTGGTGTCTCGACCGGATTCCGTCCGCACTAACTATGTTGGGATGACTGGGGTCCTTCACCAAGATATGCTTCTCCAAAAAGTTGAAGCGCGTCCGGGTGCCGCCCTATGTGGGTCAATGTAGCCTCTCCTAGAGTATGCTTCAACAAAGATCTTCTGGCATATCCCTGCGCGCCCTGTTAGGATTCTCCACCACCATTTCCCCAGCAGAGCACCATTGAAGGTTCGAATAGGGATATTGTTAAGAATAAAAGAAAGTAATAGGGGGTTAAGTGGAAAATTCAGCTCACTTCCCAGTTCGCACGGTCCAAACACCGGTTCACACTCACCGCCCCCACCGCACCGGTTCGCGGTGGGGGCCGGCCACTTCTCCATTCCCTTCCTCCCAAATCGAAACCCTAGCCAATGCCATGGCCTCCTCCTCCTCCTCCCCCGCCGCCGCCACCCCTGCGGCTGGTGTCTCCGTCGCCATGCCATCCTCCTCTGCCACCGCCGCCTCCCGCCGCCCTCCTCCCCCTTGCTGGACCCACGACGAGACCCTCGCCCTCATCCACGCCTACTCCCGCAGCTACCTCTCCCTCCGTCGCACCTCCCTCCGTGCCCCTCACTGGGAGGAGATCTCCATCGCCGTTGCTGCTCGGTGCACCCCCTCTGCTTCCCCGAAGACCCCCATCCAGTGCCGCCATAAGGTCGAGATGCTCCGCATGAGCCTTCGCGCCGAACGCCGCCGTTCCCTTTCTCTCCGCCCCGGTGCCCCCCATTCTTCCTCCTGGCCTTATTTTTCGCTCCTTGACTCCCTCGACCCGTTACCCACTCCCGATCCGCCTTCCTCCGATGATGGCGGTGGTGTCGGCGTGGCGGCGAATGGAGGAGGGGTCGGAGGGTTGAGGTTTGAGATCCCGAAGGCGGTGCGGTCTCGGAGGACGGAGAGGAAGAGAGGAAGGGAGGGGGACGTGTGGGGGGAGATGGCGGCAGCGCTGATGAAGCTGGGGGATGGGTTCTTGAGGGTGGAGCAGATGAAGATGGAGATGGCGAGGGAGGTGGAGAGGAGGAGGATGGAGATGCAGCTCCGTCGGACGGAGATGATGCTTGATTCCCAGCGCCAGATCGTGGATGCCTTGGTGAAAGGGATGCTCTGGGAGAAGAGGGCTGAAGCTTATACAGACTCTTGAAAAGGTCTCCTCTTTCATCCTCTTGATTCCATTAAAAACTATATACATTAGAAATGCAAGAGCAGCCATTCATTTCAAACTTGACATGAATCATTCGCTTTTGGAACGAACTTGTTCGAATTCTCTGTCCAAAAACTGCTTGATAAATATGCACTGCCATGAATGATTTGTTCTCTTTCAGTACATGAACTCTATCTTCTGCAATGCATCATGAATCAATTGTTTTGGTTCTTGCAAGAGTTCTTCTTTATTGTCTGAATTTGTTTTGATAATTATTTGTTGGAGAGGATGCAATATGAGTGTTTTCAGGAATCTCTATGTTTGTGAGAAACAATTGACTGTGTGATATATTGGTAGTAGCTACAAACAAGATAAATTATTCATTGTTGGTTTCTGATTTTTCTTTTCAATGTTTTGGAGCACAATTGTTGCTAATTGCTTCTGCTGTGCATACATACCTCGGATGAACATTCTTGGATGAATATATTCATTTTCTGTAACTTTCACAAGACAAGTTGGCTAGCATGTTCCTCTCACAAGGGGAGGATGGGGTTTGATTATATTCATTTTCTGTCATAATCTCCACAAATGACAAATCTACTTCAATTATGTTATTACCACCATCATTGATATCATTCCGATTTCCACTTCAAGCGCCGTCTTGTTTTATTACACTAGTCACAGTGAAAATAGAAAATTGTTATCTTTCTCATTCCTGGTTGCTTCTCTTGCTTGGTATCACTCCATGAGTGTTATGGTTGAAGCCAAACTTTGAAATGTTGAATCTGATGATTATAGTAGCTGTTGTCTTAGTTTTATTTTATGTTCATTGTTATTAGTATAGGTGAACAGTTTGAAGTCATACTATTCAAAGTCTGGACATATGTTTCTTTGCAGGTTCAATCAGGACAAGAAGCTCACAAAGAAAAATCAACTTCTTTGGTGATGTAGAAGAATGAAGCAATTTTAAATTCTATGTTCTTGTGCATGAGCCTTTTAAATTGTACTTGTATGAGAGAACTAGGTATATAGTCACAATGTTTTCTGGGAATAAATTTAGGATGATATTTTCATTATGATAATGTTGGTTTTGCAGGACTTCTATTTAGAGCTACATGAATGTATATATCATGCATCTTGAGATTCTTTCTATCTGGGCATGTCCTGCAGAGTGTGCTAAAAGATTGAAAAAATAATTTCAAAAGAACTTCTCAGGTTAGATTTGTACCCAAAGCCAAAGGGCACTGAAATTAGGGCATTGAAAAGAAAAGCCGTGCGCATAACCATGTCAATGACCAGTCTGCAACAGTTATAGGCTACATTTTGAAACAGGTGTAATACTGGCTGACCTAAATGATTGATAAATGAATCCTTCAGAATTAAAACAAATGCTTAACTATCGCAACACACATCATCAGTCATCTTCAAATGCTTAACTAGGCTACATCTTGATATTCTTTTTTTTTTTCCCTTTTTGGTTTCTAAAACATCCACCTATTAGGGCAATTGAAGTGACTTCTTTGATCTTCAAGCTACATGATAGAGAACTCTCAAGTCTGCTAGGTATGGTTGACATCCCCAAATGCAGGATCGAATTGGCCATCATCACGGGGCGGCACCAAACAGTATGCGTTGCCTAAGTTGATAAGCCAGTAACACAGATATTTCAGTAATATGGCCTGTAGCGCATCCCCCTCCTGAACCTTGGAGCCTTGCTGTGTAAAAATAACTAACGTGTCAGGTTTCATAAATAAATTTAAGAAAATGGTAGCCAAAAAAGTCAGTAAAATATCATTCTTGATGAATTCGTCAATGTGATATATAATGTTCATCATGTGATAAGGGTTAGCTTGAAAAACAAGCTCAATTTGCAAGAAAAAGTGAGGTTGGTTGTTTAGTATGGTTCAATTCACATGTACCTTTTTGTGTGATGCAAGACATAACTTGAATTACGCAAATAAGCAGTTCAGCATTAAAAATAAGCATACTGAACCAGAAAAGGTAAATAATTAAACACAATACTTACCCATATCCATATGGAGAATAAAAGTGGGGTGTAATATAATGTCTTCGTGACCGAAATCCACTTCAACTGAACTGCTTCATTCAAGGAATGTTGGTTCTTTTAGCTGACACCTGCACCAAGGAAAAGAGGAAGAGAAAAGTCAGGATTGGATAGAGTTGAGGAAGAAAACTTTCTTTAAAAAAGTTGGGAACCTTTAATTGTCGGCCATGCAACTCTGATTCATTGAGCAGGATAGCATTCTGAACAGCTTCGACTTCAACAAACTCAACATATGCAAAACCCTTGGGTTGACCAAACTTGTCTGTTAAGATTGTCACTCTGTTAACCGTCCCGCAAGACTGAAAGTGCTGCTGGACTTCTTCAGGGGTGCAAGCATAATCCACCTGAAATGTAACAAATAGTATTGTTAAATAGACTGTAATATAATTATATGTATATATTAGAGACTTGCAGATGACAGTAACCAAGAGAATAAAAAACTTCAATTAGTTTCTCCAAAAAGAAAAACAAAAAAATGTGATCCAGTGAGAGACATACTAATGCTATAACACAGTCTTTGTGCTCTAGTTTAAAGAATTGCTCAGCCTATTTGAATTGGGCTTACATATGAGCACACATTCAACATGCTATAGCATATACAAGCATCATCAGTGGCAAGGCTATGGAATAAAGAACAAGGACCAAATGAACTTACATTACCAACATAGATCGAACGATGAACTTACATTACCAACATAGATCGAACGAGCATCCACCTCTTCCTTCTCAGCTTGGGTTGAATTAGCAACTGAAGAATCTTCTTACATGATTCCCAAAAAAAAGCACAAAGAATTATAAGATGTATTATAGAAAACTATAATGGGAGTATGCCACTTATATTAAGAAGACTTACAAAAATAGTAAATAAGTTTGAAAAGTTATTATTAACATGCAAAAGCTAAAAATAGAGTACATCTGAACTGACATACAGAGCTGACCTTTCTGGATCATGCATACTTACATTTGGTCAGCAAAACTACATTCACATGCAAGGAATAGACTAAGGACAAAAAATAAAAAATAAAAAACAAAAAACATACACATGTGAAAAAATAGTTCAGTGTGCATGTTGGTAGACCAATTACAACAACAAGCTAATCTACGGAGTATATTTTTATTATTCATTTGACTATCTAATTCTGATTCTCGAGAGCCAATAATTTAATTTACTAATAAAAGTTTTACGGAATAAGATCTCAACAAAAATGAAATCCTTAGACGGTGGTTAGGGAAACTGGACAAAATCATGTTTGATCATTTATTGGGCCGTTAATTACCATATGATCCCTGTATAGTTTTGAAATCCCTATATAGTCCCCCGTAAGTCATTTTATATGTTTACTAGAATGATCTATCCGTTTACTATTCGCCTTAAGTGTTTAAAAACGGAACAATACAAATTATCAGAGACTATTTGGTAATTTTCCCTTTATTGGGCCTACAAGGGTTAATAGTTGTCTAAAAACAAATGGTATAAAGTGACTGATATGGTTCTGAAAACAACAATGCCATGGATACTCAGAAAAATGTAACATGCAGTTATCAGAACCCAGAAACAAGGAACATTGCTAAAGGTGATCAACCAAAAGGTAATTCATTGAGTAAATCCTCAATAAGTTCAACAATCTAAACCACATCTATAAGACCTCCATTACCCAGGGAAGCGGAGCTTATAAAGAAGGCATAAAAGGAAAATCATATAAACATCTGCTGAAATGGACTTCATTGGAATCCCAAAAATGAATGTATCATAACAATTAAGTGACCTAAGAAGGTATTTTAATGACTTCAATTTTTATTAATTTTTCCTATTACCAGAAAATGTAACAATTGTTTAAAGTGTGGGTCTTGTGGTTAGTAAAATAACTTGGCATGAAAAACAGAGCTATATCTCTATCTTCTTGTTTTGTTGTCAAGAGTAGCCTGAGACACTGCCATTCTGAAAAAGTAAGTCATATTACAAATGGCGGAGTTCTATTGAACCATCAAAAATCATATATAAACTTTAGATTTGATCATTACACAACTAAAAAGGATTTTATCATACCAACTTCTAGACCCATATTTTATTAATTTCGAGATCAATTGTTTTTTAACAGATGAATGTTTACATGTAGCTTGGGGACAGACCCCAATGCACCAGTATGATGTACAATTAACCCTGGAAGAAATAGGTTCATCTTATAAGGACAGAAGCACCTGTAGAGTTAACCCTACCTGCATTTGAGGAGCCTTACATATTGCCTTTTGGATGTTGGTATATCCTTATTCAGAAAAATAAAAACTAATTATCTACAAAGCTAAATAAATGCCTACTTTATTTAAGTCTGACATCATTTTGTCGGGTTTGATGCTTTCCACGTGTTTCTAAGTCAACAAAGGTAGCTTCTATCTCTCATCTAAATCATAAATATTCCACCATTTGACCACAACACCGAGCCTCAAAAGGCACTAACTAACTACATCACTTTAATACTTGAATTACTTCATCAGATCCATAAATTTTGCACTTAACTTCCTCAAATTCAGCACACTTCCTACAGTTATTCCCGCGTCGCATCAAGGATTCAGAGGTTTTCCAAAGCCAGATCCGACCGTTGACTTGATGAGAGATTTAAATACTAGATAATTCTTGGATTATATACCTAGAAAAAGGAAAACAATAAGCAGGATTGACAACGAGGTCTTTCACAGTCAATCAGACCAAATCAGAAATACCTCATGTTGCAGTCTCAAATCACAGTATATGGCGAAATACAGTAAGGCCAATAGATGAATTGACAATGAGATTCATTAAACAAGCTGTTAATATTTTTTTTTAAATGAAGGAAATGTAGAATAATTAGTAAGGTTTCAAGAGAATATAAACAAAAAATTTCAATAGAACATAGGCTGATACTAATCAATCCTTATTAGAATGTTTGATATCACCGATTCGAGCACGCCATTTTCCAACCAGTTGATTAATACTACCAAAAGTGCTTCCAAGTATTTTTTTCACTTCCCTTGAATCAGCATTCCCCCAAATTAAAATATCCATGTTAGAAAAAGAAAAGAATCTCAAGCTACCAATTTTATTCAGAGTTCTTAATTCCCCCACAGCACTGAACGGTATTCAGTCAGCCTGACAAGATTTCATTGAGAAACAAGCACACCTCGATAACTAAAATAAGAGAAAAATCCTAAACCCTAGATCGCAGTACGAAAGAAAGAAGAAAAGACGAAAGAAATCAATAAAATGGTTAGAAATCCAAGATAGACTACCAAGAGCGGGGGCGCCCATCTCCTTCGCGACCTTGTCGTGCATCTCCTGGAGAGCTCCAGTTTCCTCCTCGATGGCCTTCAGTCTCCTCTTCAAATCCTCGATGCTCTACAGAAACCAAACAAGAAGGCATCGATAATAAACCCTTAAAAGAAAGCGATCAAATCGAAGCGGGAAAACCTCAACGGTGGAAGGGTTCTGCTGGTCCTCATGGTGAGGGTCATCGTCCTCGGCGTCCATCATGGAGTCGTCGGCGGGGACTTCGTCGGCGTAGCCGTCGTGCTCCTGCTCTTCTTGAGGATCCATGGCTGCTCCGAGGGTTCGAACTTGGAATGAAATTGGGGGGACTAGACTAATTAAGGATGAATGAAGGGGTATTTTCGGAATTAAAATGGGAGCATTATCCCTTCTTTCCTTCGAGTTGAACAGTCAACAGACAGAAAATATATCAAAATTAATATATATATACTCACTTTTACTATTTATATTTTATATGTTTTTTAATGTGTTAATGCAAAGATGAAATTTTCGGAGTTTGCCGATGAGGTTAAAGGGGAGCTCGAAACAACCGGCAATGATGACTACTGAGGAGTTAAAGGTGTTGCTTCCGTAACTCCCATATGCAAAGACAAGACACAAACACAAAAGCGAAGGAGGACATATTTTTTTACCCTAATTCTACTCAACGACAAAGTTAGTGCGCGATTCACCGGAAAAGAAAATAGATCGGAGAGAGTGAAAAGTGCTTATTCAAAATGTGCTTATTTTCTCTTTACCGATGTCTCTTCTTTTTTGTTCTCCTTGTGTACTTCAGGCTACGGTTTTTGTTCTATCACTCTCGGTTGTCTTACTCGTCATCATAAACTTGTCCCGTATGATGGCTCTTGGGATTTGGGCGGCATTTACAGTAGGATTTGGTCGTATCACAATGTATAATGAGTTTTATGATTATAATCTAGTTTCACTAGTATTTCACTGTTTTGACAAATAAAGTGGAAAAAAGCTCAAAATAGCAGGCAATTAGATAAATGTTGTGCTGACAACAATTTCACTATTTCACATGTACAGTAGGATTTGGTCGTATCACCATGTATAATGAGTTATATGATTATAATATAGTTTCACTAGTATTTTGACAAATAAAGTGGAAAAAAAGCTAACAATAGCAGGCAATTAGATAAATGTTTTTTTTAAAACAATTTCATATTTCATATAATAATTATAAATTGATTTAGAAAATGAAATGAAAAAACACCATTTTTATTGAAAGGTTGAAAACAACACAAGCTCCATCCGGGAGTTGGGTTCACTCATTAGAATTTCCAGGTGGCTTGGAAAAGAGAACTGAAAAGAAGGCTAGATAGAAATAACTATAAAGACTGGTAGTTTTCCTTAGAAAACAGCTTGTTGTTCTGGTTGTTCAGAAAAAACCATCTTGTTCCATGACTTTGTCCTTCGCCTTCTCAGCCTTTCCGCAATGGCGAAAGCCAGCTCTAAAGACTGTGAGGCATTGAGACGAGGATCGCAATGTGTGTGGTAGCGAGAGCTCAAATCATCGTAGGTCACGACCTTCGATCCGCCAATGCATTCCGTAACATTCTGCCCTGTCATCTCTAGATGCACTCCTCCTGGGTAGCTGCCTTCTTGTTCATGAACATCAAAGAAGGCCCTCAGTTCAGACTGTATCAGTGAGAACACATTGGCCATTAGTTAATGAGTTAGCAAATGGAGAATATGAGAGGATTAAAGAAATACTTACTCGGATCGCATCAAAAGAACGCGTCTTGAGGTTGCATGGCGCCTTCATGGTGTTGCCATGCATAGGGTCACTTACCCAAGTGACGATCAAGCCAGCTTGGCGGATAGCTCTTATTAAGTGGGGAAGCTTCACATGCATGTTTGCAGCCCCCATTCTTGTGATTACAGTCAACCGACCCGGTTTGTTGTGAGGGTTCAGAATTTCACACAGTTTTACAAGCTCTGATGGATCCATTTTGTCACTCACCTGCATATAAACTCCAGATGAAACAAGCAAAAGGGAGCGGTGAAAGATAAGGAATTTTTCCAATATGAGAACACTAGTAGGTGTGTTAAACTGAATCCTGTCTATATAACATTTCATGACATGGAGCAAAAAACCAGATTCCTCAACACAGTCAAGAAAGATTCAAGTACATGTTTGAATGAGTTATATAAAAAATGTTTATAAATTTGTTCAACTGTGGAGGTTGATACCAACATCATGATGAATGACGAGAATCATCCTATCCGTAAATAAGTGCACCTTATAAGTATTGTACCCATGGCATCAATAATGTATTACTCACTGCATAGGGGATTGATAAAATTTTGCAATGGAATCATGCGCTTCTATCAGATGGCCACAACATAAACATTTAAAAATTTGAAGGCAGATCAATTTATATCAATGATAGAAACTAAGATCACCTTTATGCCCAAAGGATTAGCAACTCCACGGAGGAATTCCACATGAGCACCATCCAGCTGCCGAGTCCTTTCACCGACCCAGAGCATGTGAGCTGAACAGTCATAATATCGACCAGATGTTGAATCTTTCCTAGTAAGTGCCTGCTCATAAGGTAGGAGAAGACATTCATGTGATGTCCAGAAATCAGTTGTAGCCATTATAGGGTGATCTGGAGTGAGACCAGCAGCCACCATAAACCCAATAGCATCATCAACTCTCTGGGCAAGTTCCATGTATCTGCTTGCAATTGTTCAGGGAGAAATAATTCATTTTTCAGAGATAGCTGGAAAAAAACCTAGACTTCTCTTCAATAAAATTACTAGCAATTCATGGGGAAATTTAAGTTACTAAGGTAATTGAACCAGAGCAATCAAAAACCTGTCTGCTTGCTCACTGTGTTGTAAGAAATCAAGGTTCCACTGTGTGACTCTTTGGATAGATGCATAGCCCCCAGTTGTAAATGCCCGGAGGAGATTCAAAGTTCCTGCTGCCTGGTTATAAGCTTGAATCATCCTTTGGGGATCAGGCTCCCGAGCTTTCTCATCAAAGGCATCCCTGTTGATTATGTCCCCCTGGTAACTAGGGAGCTTTACCCCATCCTTGGTCTCAAATGGATCAGATCTTGGTTTTGCAAATTGGCCAGCCATCCTACCCACCTGAAGCCAATCATTAAGAACAAAGGAAAATACACATCATGCAGTAAACATAGTTGATGTACAAAAGACCATGGAGAGACATGATTTACCAGATTTAACCATTTCCAAATATGGCTACACAATGAAATCAAACTTCAATAACTAATGCTTTATGACAGACTAGGAAGAAAACTGATCAACTTCATGGGTGTGGAATTCACTGTTGCATGAATATTGTTGCAAATAAATGTCACTAATTTAAGTAAGGGAGTTCTTTTCCCAAAAGATTTGTCCAAGATTCAGAACTGGTGTCACCCATCACCAATCCAAAATATATAATTTCCTCTTCAGAGCTTCCACCAGCCTTGTTTTTACCCTCATTTCTTTCTCCTATACCCGGGACCAAATCCTATATCGTAATTTAGGTTCTTACACATACGCATATTTTTGGAATATCAACTGATAGACTGTCTTGCATTTGGTCGTGCCCAAGGGATCAATTATAGCAAAATTCATACAATTTTCCCAATCCCACTAATTAAAAACGAGAAGAGATCATTAAACAATAGGAAAAAGAACTTGAAAAGGATCCATATCGTAAACTATACTCCATTACCAACAGAACAATAAAGCACCAAAAGTTAAAAATTTCACAATTGAAACAGACCTTAATAATGGGCATCTGACCGCCAAAGGTGAGAACAACCCCCATCTGAAGAAAAACCCTGAGAGTATCCCTAATATTATTAGCCGTAAAGTCCTTGAAGCTCTCAGCGCAGTCTCCACCCTGGAGCAAGAACGCACGCCCTACGGCAGCCTCCGCCAGCCGTTCCTCCAACCGCCTCGCCTCTCCAGCGAATACCAGCGGCGGGTAGGTAGCCAGGCTCCGGAGCACCGACTCCAACTCCTCCCCATTGGGATACTTTGGTATTTGGAGAGCTCGCTTCAACTTCCAGCTATCCAAGGACCAAGTAGAAGGTTGGGGGGAGGAAATGGAGGAGGAGATAGCATGACTCTTGGAGAAAGATAGCGTTTTCAAGGTCGGGGAGGCGGTGAAGTAGCCACCGGCGATCGCCAGCGCCATTGAAGGAGCGGGTCGTGGGGATCGAGAGGTCGATTCATCGGGAAATGTGAAGATGAGGAGATATTTATGATTTCCATTCGTGCGTGCGTGCGGGGACTAAATTGTACTTTCAAAGATTTAGTGGGGCCAATTTTGAGATTCAAGGTTTAACCCCTTATTAATAAGTTTATTATTTTAATGATTTTTTTAACATATATAAAATATTTCTAAATTAAAAATATTTTAAGAATAGTTAATAAACAAATAATTTGTGAAGTCAACCTTTTATTTCATCCAAAACACAATAATGAGAAAAGAAAGAAAAATAAATAAATGAAAGGCTGCTGCAACAATGAGACACAGATGACACAAAGTGGAAACAGTGATTTCTCTACATTTGGTTGTACATCATCCTCCAGATTAACTAATGAAAAGCTGCTGGAGAGAGTGGAAGTGCAATCAAGATTCAATTTGAACCTGGATTTCAATTTGTGCTGAGGTTGAGGTTTCCTTTGCTTTCGGTGCTGCGCTTGAGCTTCAATTTGACTGGGTTCTCCAGCACAGAGACATTGATGTTACCCCACAGCTCTGATCTTGTTGGAAGCTGAGTGATACGCTCGGCGATCTCAATGTCCTCTGGCAGAATGGAGCCGAAAACTGTGTATGATTTGTGCCACTCATCATGATTAGCAAGGCTGATGAAAAACTCGGGCCCTGATCCAACCCATGCAACAGATCCTCTTCTTATCGGTGGACATGCCTCTGTTGGGATATTCTTGAATGGGACTCCTTCGGCTTCTAGTGTCCCTTGAATCAGAGCATGAGGAGGACCTAGTGGAGTCTGAACAGAGTAAAAAAGCAAAAGTTATCATCAATGTCAATGTGGAGATATTTCACCCTGTAAAATGTCATTAAAGTCTGAACCTCCAAAACAAAAGAGTGAGATTTTACAGGAGTAACAAGCACCAAATTCAGAATAAATTCACAAAAGAATAACTGAAGAGCACAGTAGAGCAATCGCAATAGGCGAATAGGTAACTATGAAAATATTGCACATGAAGAAGAGGAGAGGCAAAGAGAAGCACAAGTAAACTTACATCTTTTATGTGGTTTCCCCTGGGATCCCAAGAACTGCCTCTCCCCTCAGCACGATGGAATTGGCAGCCAGCACAGTGGCGTGATCCCAATAGCTCAACAATGTAAGCCATTGAATTGGGGGCACAGTCAGGAAGAAGCTGTGTCAGAATCAAATCTGTCAGCAAAAATAGGTAAATGACAAATGCGGGCATGAAGCATAGAGAACAAGACAATGCATATCGAGTCCATTTATTGTTCAAAATGCATTCTCTGGCACAATATTTAGTGACATTGTGCACAAGATAACAATTTAGGCCCGTCTTACAACAACAGATTATTACCACAGTTGAACTGATTGCTACTATGGGATAATGATTAAACCACTTGAGTGTATTAACAATCTGAGGCAATAACAATTTAGAAGACCTCAAAATTTTCAATTGCAAAAAAGTTTTAATTTTTATCAGTTTATGGTAATATAGCACCTACTTTGATATGAATAGTTCCATATTCAGTTTCCAAGCCAATAATTCCCTGCAAAATCAAAAGGATTCTCAGAAAATGTAAACTTTTGATCCAAAATTGTAAGATGAAGGAAATTTTACTGCTAGCAAAAAATAGTCACAAGATAGAATTCAGGACTAGGTAAAGAAACATATAGACCTACCACAACACCCATTAAAAATATCAATTAGCATAAGCAGTACACTTTTTTAAAGATCTATCGGTTCCATTTTAAGTTTTTAGGCAGGAACTAGGGAGACATTAAAACTAAAAATGTGCAGCTTTAAGAAAATATATTTCAATAAATCCTCAAATGCAATGCCAAAAGATAATTGATTGTATCACATCTGTTGTGTCTGTAAAATTCAACTGCCCTTTTTCCAATCTTCCATGCTTTCACTGCACCCCAGCCAATATGAGAGAAAAAACAATATGTGGTAAAGTTGCTCCCAGAACATATCGTCGACATGATCGCCAGACATTTCATGAACAAATTTTAAATTTATAGTTATCCTTCTACTCATTCCCATTTAAAAATAAACACTTCATTCGCAGGATAGATATATGTTCCTCATCTCAAACAAAAGACTTTGACAAAGACATTGTATCTTCTCAAAGGAACAATGCAATCATGTCTCCTAAATTCCTAATAACCACGACATAAGAAATAATTAAATAGGTGTAATCATTTGATATGAAAAAGATTAAGCAACATAAACACATAAAACACACAAAAAAAGAAGTAAGCACAGGAATCAAAAAACCATTATCCAGTATGATTATAACCAAGGCTGATGAACTTCAAATGCTCAACATACCTCTCCTTTTCCAAAAATAAGGCCAGATGTCCACATGACTTTTTCATCAGACTGTTTCACATCAGGAAACAAGATATCTTTTTGTTTCTTCAACCAGCACTGACAAAAACAAAGAAAAATCTTTCATGTTCTACATTAGTTTAAGAAAAAAATAGACTAAGATAAAATGTTCTTTTATGTTAGATCAGGAAACAACAATTTGAATCTAGGTGATCAAAGCACTTGAATTCTTCACCATTGGTAAAGCAGTAGAACATCACAGACATCTTTGCAATACATACAAAAATACAATCCATGATCATACCAAACACATCATATTACTCCATCTTCTCTGTTTATCAAATAAAAAAGAAAATTTCTAGAACTTCAATCTTGCTTTCAGAGGATAGGAAGAAGAAGAGTCATTGAAAATTCAACTTTACCGGGCATCAAATACCAAGTTTAATTAGTAGAAAACGCAGCAAAAACATCCAAACTCTAGAAAATCCACTTCAACGAAGCATTCACAACAATGTAAGAAACAAAGAACAATCATGACGCAATAGTAAAGAAAAAAAAATCCCACAATCCAGTTGACCATTTGAAGATAAAGAAGAGAGAAAAAGAAATCCTCAAAATCGATGTTTTCCCCCTGATTTACTCTAATAAAGCACAAAAGGCACAAACCCTCACAAATCCATCAAGAATACCACAACCAAGGACAAGAATCAAAGACTGACCTCCCCGAATTTTTCCCCACAGCTCTCTCTATCCCCGCAGAACACCCAAGAATCACAGAGGCACGGCCCATCCGATCTCTCACACATTTTCTTGCACGCCAAGCAACAATCTTTGGACGTATTGAACTTGTGATCGGTCCCCCACTTCACCGCCGCCCCCCAAAGCTCCATGCCATCCACACCCCGGCAGCACTCCTCATCCTCCTCAGCATTCAAAGCAGAGATGGAGCGGAACGAGACCGTGTGGTGTGGGGGCCATGACACGGTCATGTAGCCAAGATAGCAGAAAATCAGAACAACCAAGGGGACGATCCATAGTCTCCGGCGAGCGCCATTGCTTCCCAGATCGCTGGGCTTTCGACGCATGAAGGGAGTTTGACTACGGATACAGAGAGAGAGAGAGAGAGAGAGAGAGAGAGAGAGAGAGAGAGAGAGATGGGAGAGAGAGATGGGAGTCGTACTCGTGGAGACTTCTTCGAAGACGAAATATTAAAGAAGGTGAAGCCTTATATATAATTTCTTAAAAAAATCATATTTTTATTTAATTTAATTTAAAAGAAAACTTTAGCTAACTATATATAGAGAGAGAGAGCTAATTAATTAGAGAGAAAAAATGTAGATTAGTAAGGAATGGATTAGGTTTTCCAATTGATAACTGGCAAGGTTTTCAAACATCACTTCCGTTCTTGATATTGTTCATGAACTTCATTTCATTACTGAAGAAAACAGAATACATTGTAGACATAGTGGTTGAATGTGGTTCCAACCAACGTTTGAGGTGGTACTTCACCTTTTTAGATTCATGACAACAAGCTCAGGTATCATCTATTTACAGAAATTTGATACATAGAGATGTCTAAAAGTCCAAGCATTCATCAACCTCTGCATCAACATCAGCGTCGAGATCGTCATCCACTAATCCCAACTGGTTAACAGATAGAGCTCCTGCCACTGGCGTCTTCGCCTCTTGTATAATGTTCATTACCTCTTCGACACTCTGAGATGACTCGCCACCCTCCTGGTTTTCATTGTTGGTTTTCTCGGCTTCAATCAGTACCTTAGATAAGTTCTTCAGAAACCAGGGGTGCTTTCTGATCTCCGGGATTGTAATTCTCTTCAAGACAATTTACCGACTTTTAAACTTGAATGCTTTATCATGGTAAGAAGATTGAGTATGTTTAGTAACAATAAGCATACCTCCTTTGGGTCCGCAACGAATATTTGGGAGAGAAGTTTTCTGCAATCTGAAGATACTCGAACATAGTCCGGAATTGAGTATTGAACATTCAATATTCGCTGTTGGACATGATATGTATCAACCATATGCCGAAACTTCAAGAGGAGAAAATAAGCTTCAGCCTACTTCATAGAACTTACATTAATTGTCTTCCTGAAATTTCTCGGGTCCTCGGGTTCTTCAAATGGGTATGAACCCACAAGCATTACATACAATGTGACACCACATGACCAAACATCTGCGATCTGGAGTGAAGAATATCATAGTACACCATTGAATCAATGATCGAAACTAGAAAATATGAAAAAGAAAATTACCTTGCCATCATATTCGTGCCGGGACAGAACTTCTGGTGCTATGTAAGCTGGAGTTCCGACCGTTGATTTTGGTTGTGAATGCAACAAAGCAGACTGCAAATGGTATTATAACCATGACCCATCAATCACATAAATTCAAGATCATAAGCAAAATAGTACCTTTGAATAACCAAAATCGCATATTTTGAGACGGGGAGTCGGACTTCCATCCAAGAGAGTATTCTCCAATTTAAGATCACGATGACAGACTTCCTACAATAATGAGAAGAACTCTGAAATGTTTTGCTTCCAAAAACAAAAATTAAAATTCAATTCCCGAATGTAGATTACAATTGCATCAAGCTTGAGATATACCATTGAGTGACAGTAACAGACTCCAGAGATCAGTTGCTGAAAGAAAAACCGGGCCTGTTGACAATGTAAACAAGACGAAGTTTTGATTAAATGTATTGCATGATAAATTGAGCAAGGGAAAATGGAGGACTCTGAATAACCTCATCCTCACTGAATCGACCAGCACTGCATATCCTCTCAAAAAGCTCGCCACCGGCAGCGTATTCCATGACAATAGCTAGGTGGGTTGGTGTTAGCAAGACCTGCAGTATCAACACACCGATTGTCCAAACATCACACCAACACCCAAAGGTAAGTTAAAACCAAGTGATACAATATTAAACTGAGCAGAGGAAAATCAGACTAAAATACAGAATCTGCTTTGCATGATCTTATATAAAATGACAAGTTCTTAAAAAAAGATAAGTGCAATGTCAGGTGGAAAGGAGAATAATTCATTGGCAACATCTCACCATTACAAAGGGAACATATTAAATTGTTTGGAGAACAATACTTTTTTTAAGCACAATAACACAGAGATGCCTTTTGAAAGCTAAAACAAACAAGGCCAGGCTAAAAGAAAGGTCAGGAAAAAGATAGCTTGGAATCTGAAGCATTAGGAGTCAAATCCTTAGGACGGAAATCACATCACTGAGGCTCCAATTTTTTAATGAAAATATTAGAATGAGAACCAGGCAATAATCCAAGATGTTCTTCCATATATTGGCTGTGAGCTCAATACGGATCTAATAAGTACAATTCACTATGGTATTGATAATGAATCAACAGGAAAATTAGCAGATAGAAACAAGTTTGGATTATACCTCCCGAAACTGAACAATGTTGGGATGCGTCAATGACCGGTGATTAATGATTTCTCTCTGCACATTCTCATCAATCTGAAGCCAATCAGGTGGAAAAGTTAGATACATATTTCCAGAGCATGGAAGACACAGTAAATGAGAAGAACATCAAATAGAAACTGTCTATAATTAAAATCTATTCACAACAATGTATAGAATAAAGCTCAACAAACCATGAACAGTGGCAATGCTGATCACAAAGGAATGAAAATAACAATTGATCGCCAAAACAATACTCCTTAACAGGTAATTTGAGGTACAAACAGTCATCAAATTTCTTGAAAATAAACCCACTCATTTCCGATCCAATCAAGAAAGACACAACATGAGCATGAACAGAAGAAACACCAATTTCCCGACAAAAAAAAAAATAATAATACATAAGAGACAATGCATTGCGTGAGATTAAATACACACCTTTCAACCAAGCATAAAAAAAAAAACAAATAACTTCAAGTAAAACCCCAAATAAACCCCAGAAAGTAAACCTGAGAAACCAAGAACCAAAGACAAGATATTTTCAACAAAGCTGCAAACTTTATCACACTACCTTCTTCCCCCTCTCAATATACTTCACTGCAACGAGCTCCTTGGTCTTCTTATCCCTGACCAACCTCGCCACCCCAAAGTTCCCAGATCCCAGCTCCTTCAGCGACTCATACCTCTCCTCCATACCAGAGAGAATAAGATAAGACGACTACGACAACAACAACAAGGAAAAGAAGTAAAAGGAGAGATCTTTAAGGTGTGAGAGTGGCGGGGTTTGAGAGGCGGAATTCATGGACACGCGCGGGACTTGGGGGCCAAGACGGCGATGGGGCTTCGTCCCTGGACACGCGTGGCGTTTTGAACTCCCTGATCGTTGTCCTCGTCCGGCACAATCTTGTATTAGGTGGTTATGAGGGGCCCACAATGTTAGGATCCCCTGTTTGGTGCTGAACAGCTTTTCTCTCTTTGACAAATGGAATTTCCCCATCTGGCTGGCTGTACCAATTACTTAAATTTTTTTTATGTATATATAGTTGTTTAGAGATAAATAAATAAATTTGTTTAATTTGCCTTGACAACAAGTTGGATTAAATTGAAGGAAAAATTAATTAAGGTCATGTCAAGTCATTTATACAAGTAATTTAAGAGCCATATTTAATTAGTAAATTTGTCAAATTTGGTTAGCTTTCAAATCAGAATAATTTAAGCAAAAATAATGAAAGATTAGTTTTCCCTTATCACATAAAGAGAGGTGCAAACCTCTCATGAGATGAGACAGGGTCTTAAATTAAGAAGAGCTTGATATTGACTCTAATTGCAACATCATCAAAAAGAGACCAATTAATAAACCACATAAATAAAATAAACCGCCCATTTAATTAAAAAATATTTTTTGGTTATTAAATAATAGGATGTGTTTATGGCCATCAATGTCCACATTCATGCATTGGATCCTTATTAGCCACTGTCCTTGCACTTTCTCCAACCAACAACATTTTACCGTAATATATTTAATATTTCAAACTCTTTAAATTACTAAAAATATTAACTTGAATCCATTGTTTCTCTCCAAAGATATAAATCCATGCATTAATTTTCAAAAACTAAATTTAATATCTTCTAAATAAAGTTAAAATAAATTCATTATTTTATTATTTTATTTTTGTTTAAAAATAAAAATTCTGAAAATTATTCCACGCAGCCGTCAAAAACAACCAAACAGTGACACCACCAGAAAACGGTAAACAAACACCGCGTCACGACAAAAATAGGCCGCCCTGTCTTCCGATTCCTCGCTCGTGATTCAAACTCCTCGCCACGTGTCCAAACTACAGCTCGGAGTTCTTCATCACCGTCCGATTGATCAATTCCAGCTCCAGAATCAATCTCTACCGTACGTGCTCTCTAGACCACCACCACCCTCTCGAGCTGGGTTCTTCGTGGAATTCTCCAGTTTAGGGTTTCACCAACCTTGTTCTCTCGTTCTCTCCATAAAAGGTCTGAGCTTTCAGGCTGTGAATTGAATTATTCGAAGAATATACTTTCCTCTCTGTCTCTAGGGCATTGGTTGTTGACTTCTGGGGGGACTTGGGTTCGTGTTTGGCGTGGAATCTCTCATACGATTTGGTGAGTTTGGTTTATTTATTGGTGAGCATTAAATACTGCATTTGTTAATGAGTTTTTCTCTGTTTTTGGATCGTAGATGAGGATTGTTTAGATGGAGATGTCGGTGGTGGAGGGGAGGTGGTATCTGGGGGACTGAGAGCTTGGAATTTGCTAGGGTTGGTGTAAATGGGCTGCTTCCAGTCGAAGGCTCGGAGGCAGTTCCCGGGGTACGAGGATCCAGTCAGTCTTGCATCGCAAACCGCTTGTAAGGCTCAAAGATTTCTTATTATCTTGAATTTTGGTGTTTTTTTCTTGTCTGTGTCGAGCTATTGAAGTTTTGGTTCATTGGTGATTTTCCATGGCAATTGAGCATCAATTCTGAACAATAGAATTGCATTTTTCCCCTTATTTTGGTTTTTATGGGAGAATTATTGTCTTGGTGGTTGTTTGATCGGCTCACAACTTTTTATGGTGCTGGTGGTGATTTGGGGTTGGCAGCAATTTTATTTTTTTTCTTTGTGATTCAAATTGAATATCTAGAGTTTTGGTTTCAAATGTATTTTCTTATACTGGGAAAGATGTAGCTCATGGGATAGATCTCAACTGAGAATTATTACTTTACACTTGTGAGGTATTATGGTTGATTAGGTTTTTGCAAATAATAGTAGATCTAAGGATAAAAAGATGATGGAAAAATTAAATAGGGAGTAGAACATTTCTAGAAATATCTTTGATTAATGAATGGGTATTGCTTCTGTTTTGCTTATTTGCATATGTTGAAAGAAGGTTTGATTCTGTAGCTTTGGGAAATGATTATCAAAGAAGTTCAACTCTGATAGATGCCACTTTCTTTACCATGTAGTCCAGTCCAGTTCACTTTATTGTTTTCATAAAACCAGGATTCAGTAAATGCCTCCATAAAATTAGACGGTCATTTTACTATTGCTTTTATGTATAAGACATTCAGTACATGTTTCTAATGGTCATGCTTTACAATTCTGGATTTTGTATTCTGTCTTAATGTTCTGTTATCTTATAGTCAGCGTCAGTGAAGTTGAGGCACTATTTGAGCTGTTCAAGAGCATTAGCAGTTCAGTAGTTGATGATGGGTTGATTAATAAGGTAATGAGAATTATCCCTAAAACATTTCTCATTGCCTTCTTTTCTGATTTTATCTTATGTTCCATGGTTAGCTGGGAATGTCATGTTTCTTTCTTTGAGCTCTTTTACATGATTCAGCTCTTCATTCTCTTATTATCAATAGATTAGGGGTTCTGTCTTCATAGTATCCAGCAAATGCTTCTGTTATATAATTTGTTCTTTCATGACCCAGAATTTTACTTTTCTTGCAGGAAGAGTTTCACCTTGCTCTGTTTAAGAACAGGAAAAGGGAGAATCTCTTTGCCAACCGGGTATTAAACCTCTCTGGCCTTGTTGAATCTACTTCTGTGCTTCATTCTTATTCTCCTAATGTGTACTTAATGTTTATAATGCTTATTCTTGATCAAACATATTTTTGTCAATTTGTTTTTTACACCATTAGTTTGTTCACATGTAGATATTTGACTTATTTGATGTCAAACAAAAGGGAGTCATTGATTTTGGAGATTTTGTTCGAGCTCTCAATGTATTCCATCCAAATGCTTCACACGAAGACAAAGTTGATTGTAAGATTACATAATGTTGTGGTATTTTTTGTACTGTCAAAGAGTTTCTATTATTCCTACTCTTTTTTCATCACTTTGCAGTTTCATTCAGGCTCTATGATTTGGACGGAACAGGTTTCATTGAAAGGAAAGAGGTAGCTTGCTGTGTTTTATGATAATCGATGTTTTTGTGTTCTATTATTTGTCTTATTTAAAGCATATGAAATTTGAAAGATGCAACATATCTCCATATTATTGTGATTTTACAGGTGAAGCAGATGCTAATTGCGCTTTTATGTGAATCAGAAATGAGATTGGCAGATGAAACTATAGAGATTATTCTGGATAAGGTAGTCATGCAAATAATTTGAATTTTAGATGGTTTATAGATTTGTATTTGACATTCATGTCCACTTTGAGCAGACATTTTCGGAAGCTGATGTGAATCAGGATGGGAAGATCGATAAACTAGAATGGCAAGATTTTGTGTCTCGGAATCCATCATTGATGAAGATAATGACTCTTCCATATCTCAGGTAAGGAACATCATTTCACAATATAGAAATTATGGATCACACTATTACCCCCAATTTTAGCATGCATGCATATTCATATTTGTGCCAAAGTGAGATTTAATTAAAGTATGGCATTTCATTTTATCTCTAGATAACCAAGATGTTGCATCCCATTGAATGATATTACTGATGAGTAGCTTTTTACTAATGATTAGCCCATCTGTGATGGTTTTGTGCTCTCTAGTATCTAGACCTTAGAAGATTTAAAGAGATTCATTGAAAACTCTATATTTTCTTGGTTTTTTGAAGAATGACATATGTCTTGGAATGCCTTCTAAGTTAAAAAGTGGGTCAGGGAATAGCATACAAAACATTAGTTCCATAATTGTAATATTAGGTAGTGACTTGGTTTTCATGATATTGTTCCGTTGGTCTTAATGGTTTATTTATGTTTAAAAACCAAGCCAATGTTCTCAGTTAGGTCTTCAATCACAAACGTTGAGCTACCTACTACCATCAGCCGGTATTTCATTTTTTCTTGTGGCAAGAAATAGTCAAAGTCTGTGTCAATCACTTTTACTTCTAGAAGACTACAGGCTCAGGACACTAAACTTGTAGAGAACAGCACTCAATATCCTGCCACCATTTTTCTTGTGGCAAGAACTAGTCAAAATAAGTTGGTTGTCAACCACTTTTACTTCTAGAAGGCTACAGGCTTCAGGACACTAAACTTGTAGAGCACAGCACGCAATATCCTCCCATCGTGTAGAGTACCTTGGACGCTTGCTTGTATTGATGGTCATATTGGTTTAGTTTCTTCCTGCCCTTCATAAATTATTCTTGGCAGATGTAAATTCATGCTTACAATAAACCTAACATGCATCTTGTAAAAATTTGAAGGGATATAACGACGACGTTTCCAAGTTTTGTGTTCAATTCAGAGGTTGAAGACATTGCCACATGAGGTGAACTTTTCAAATTGATCACAGCTTTGATCATGGTATCACTAACAGCATGTGGACAAGACTCACCTCAAGTTTGTGCCAAGATAGAGAAACTCATCAACGTTTTCCTGATGGATCTCTGTATGACTACACCCATGGATTGCTTTTCTTCTTATAATGTATATGGAGATGTTTATATGTAAAATTTTTTGCATCTGCAGTGCCATAGGTTTGCTGAGCCTTCCCTGATTACAAATTTCAGCTGTTTGTTGAACGATAATCCAAGAGTTGGTTTTTTTTTTTTTTCTCTCTGTGTATTTTTGTGTATGTGTGCTAATGAAAAATCATGATCAGGTGTCTAATGATTTGTCAGAAAACAGAGGGAAAAAAACATGGAATGGAAATGAAAGTAGGGGTGTAAACGAGCCGAGCCGAATACTGCCATGCTCAAGCTCGGCTCGTGAATAAAGCTCGAGGCTCGAAGCTCGGCTCGAGCTCGTTCGAGCCTTAATTTTTTTGCTCAAGCTCGACTCGTGTATTAATCGAGCTATTCGAGCTCGGCTCGTGAAGCTCGAATTACCAATAAATCAAACTTGTGAAGCTCGAATTGCTCAAGCTCGTGAAGCTCGGCTCGTGTATTAATTGAGTTACTCAAGCTCGGCTCGTGAAGCTCGGCTCATTACCATATTGACCAAATTATTTAAAAAAAATTAAAAAAATAATGAAAAAAATATATACTTCAAAAACCCAAAAAAATAGTATTTACAATTTCACAAGTAAAGTGCTCACATCTATTTATTGACAACAAATCTATTTAATTACAACAAGAATTAGAATGCTTACATCTATTTATTTACAACAAGTGGAATGCTCACAATCATAGCTAGACATCATATCATCTTTTTATTAGACCCATTACCAACATCTTTAAATTCTGCCCACACTGTTGATGTCTTTGCCTTCTTCTTCCTTTGAAGTGCACATTCAACCTCTCTATGCTCTCCCGTATTTGTTGTTGTATTGGTGGTGGTATTAGTAGTGGCATTGGGAGAGCAATCTTCTTGTGGACCGATTATGGAAATTGGAGAAGAAACATCCATTGTAGAAGATATCTGTAGTAAAAAAAAAAAGTGTGAAGACATTATAAATTAAATGATTCCTAAATAATATTACTAATAATGACATTGGTAAAAATAGATTACTAAATAATATTACTACATACCATCCACATTTAAGATAGATTGCTAAATAATATTACTGCATCTTAAACTAACAATCATCTACATTTATATATGTATGACAAGCTCATACCATCCACATCAAAGCTAAAGAAGTGACATCCAGCCAATTATAATAGCCAAATAAGTAGGAATTATTCAGTTCCTTTATCTTTATACATACTAATACCTAAAACACTAATAAATATTGCGCAAATGCCTAACCAATCTACCTGAGTCCATATATATTTGCACAAGAGACTATCTTTCATGTGTATCATGAAGCATTTTCTGTCTACTGTTGGGACAATGTTCTAGTACAGGGCTGTTTGGTCAATAGGGACAAGTATTAATTGGTCGTGTGGTGTGTGTGATGCTAAGAATAAGATGCGCTTTCATTTATCAACTGTATAACTTTAGACAGATGCTTAGCTTTTGCTTATTTTATTTATCCTCATGTATAGTAAGTTGATGTGTATCATCAAAATCAAATATGATATAGTTGGACTAAAGATATTTATGGTTGGTTACTTGATTTACATGTGTATCATCAAAATCAAAATCAAAATTTGATTAATGCCCAATCAGAATACTACCAAATTAAACATACTCAAAAAAATTACCAAGAATAGAAATCCTAATGAAAACTAAAGTTTCTGACAAATTAAGTAAAACACTAAAAATCAATTCCATCTAATCTCAAGAAAGACTCAGGTCATGTCTTTCTCCAGCTAACTAGAACAAGCAAAACCCCATCAAATTCATGGTCCAAAATGAATACCAACCAAAATCCTACTTACCAACAACTGCCTCAACAACTAAATAAAGAAACCTAAAAATCGGTGCTAAATTTTTAAATAAAAAAATGCTAAAAGAGTCATCAAATTGATCAAACAAAAACTTCACTGAAACTATACAATCTCAAGACTTACTAAGAAAAATCATGGAACCATTGAAATATGCTCACAGGCACTATAAAGAAAGCAAATCCTTAAGATAATACCACCATTTCCCTGAAAAACATATCCATCAACTCAAGAATCAGTACTAATCACCAAGATCACAAACATAAACATAACAAACATCCATAGATTAACACCAAAAGCAAACAGTAGAATATAAGGACCAACGAATGGGATCGATACTCAATATGATTGTAAATCTTTACATAAACTAGCAAAATATCAAAAAAGAGCTCAAAGATCAACATCGAGAGAACAAAAATACAAGGATTTGAACTATATATGATTAGGGTTTGTACCCTTGAAAGGGCTTACCGTTTCTCTCCGCTTCGGGGTAGAAAAACCCTAAATCTCAGGTGACACGGACTCACGGACGGCGTCACGGTGTCGCAGTGTCGCGGACTCGCATTGGGTGTCGCTGACTCGCGGCGACGGATGAGAAGAGCCAAGAACAAGAAGGCGGCTGGACTTCTTGAATCTTGAGAAATTGAATCATTTTTAGGTTTAGGGTTTCAGGTTTTAACTTTGTTTATATAGTTAGGGTAAATATGTAATTTAAGGGAAAATAAAGGTTAATGTATAAAAAATTATATATATATATATATATATATATATATATATATATATATATATAAAGCTCTATTAGGCTCATGGCTCAGCCGAAATGAGTACTTTGTTGTTCGAGCTTCGGCTCGAAAACTACTCGAGTAGTTGAGCTCGAGCTCTATTTCGTGAAATTTCGAGTCGAATTCGAGCATTAACCGAGCCGATCTCGAGTAGCTCACGAGCCGCTCAGCTCGTTTACACCCCTAAATGAAAGAGAACTGGTTGATGCATTATTTTCTATCATTTGTCCAGATTATTTTCTCCTTTTAAAACCAATTGCAATCTGATATAGAGTGCATGTTTTACCCTTTGTAAGGCCACATTGTCACATTTCATAGATGGTGACAAAGAAAACCAAATTCTTATCATAGAGAACAAAAGAGAACAAAGTTTGAAGAAAATTCAACTGTACTTTGAAGAACAATAAGAAAGAAATACATAATGCAATATACCATAAACACAATTGAAATGCAGCAGCAATCCAGATCAAGGTGATGCTAGTGATAACATTGTTCATAAGCATTCAGAGTTCACAAATTCCAAAGGATGCTATGCCCAAGAGATAACAGGAAGGTTCATTGAACATTGGAGCATTATCTATAAGCATCATCAGAATTACAGTCTTTTGATTCATTTGGTTCTCATTCCTCTGCAGTTTGAAATAAAGTTTCGACATCTGCAATGGTACTCTCAGCCTCCTCAATCTCAACGCCCTTCTGATCAGACTCTTTCAGCTCAGCCTGCACTGCCATGAGGTTAGTAAAAGGTCAAAATGTTAGACTGTATCTTGTAAAGATGTGCATACCAATGTTGCTTTCAAGTCTGCGAGTGAGGTCTCCAATCTTTTGCGGCAATCAGGAATCATCATTCTTGACTCAGCCAGCACATTCTCCTGCTCATGGCATCGAAAAAGAAAACAGTAATTTGACAGTGTTTGTTCAACAACACATCCTGTTCTGCACACTGCAATTATGTATGTTTCTGATAACTTAATCTAGCATTGAAAGAAAGCCAGAGAGAAAAAAATCAAAATAACCAACAAACGAAAGACATTCTTCCTTGGTGGCAAATTGACTCCAAAGAGATGTCTGAAGCTGAAAATTTGATGTTTGTTCATCATGTTGTAGGGAGTAGAATGTTGTATGCCATAAAAGAATTAATGGTCACATTAATAAGAGATATCAGTTTTTGAAGAATCCTTAAAAAGAAAAAAAAAAGATATGCCAATAAGCTACAACCAGGATTGCATACTACTGCAGTCTACATATCAAAGGAATGAGGAAATAACAGATGCAAAAGAAAAGAAACCCTATCAATAGATTCTCTTCCATTCATCTATCCGTGTGACTTTCATTCAATCAAACATAAGAACAATCCCATTCCATTTTCCTTCTTGTATTCTTTCTGTTTCTCAATTTTCCTCAATCCAAACACGCCCTAGTGAGGTACTTCAATGAGAAAACACAATAAGAACTAAATAAACAAATAAATCTGATATGAAGGGTAAAGAAATGCATAAGTAAAGAAAACTCAAGCAGTGCATTTTCTTCTATTTAACAATCCATTTTCCTTTCATTCAACCGAACAAAAGGAAAAATTACGGTAATTTCATTTCTTTCCCTAATCTTTTCATCAATCTAAACACACCCTAATAGTATACTTTAATGAGAAAAATTAACAAGAACTAAATAAAGAAATAAATCTGATAAGCAAGGGAAAAGCAATGCATACAAAAAGAAAAAGAAAATCAATACATTTTTCTTCCATTTGCCTATCCATATTACTTTTTTACTTTCATTCAACCAAACACAAGGGGAGGCTTGGCACAACTGTAAAGTTGTTGCCTTGTGATCTAGAGGTTCTGAGGGTTGAGTCATTTAGAAACAATATAACTAACTTTAAAAGTAGGGTAAGGTTATGCATAATAGGCGTGGTCCAAGCCATACCCCAGAACCCCACACAATCACGGGAGAGCTTTGCAGCCTGTGAGCTTCCCTTTTATTCAACTAAACAAGAGAAAAATTTTCCTTGTGTTTTCATTCCTTTCCTTTCAATCCAAAAACACAAACAAATATACATACATATGAAAACAAGACCTAATAACTGATACCTGCTGCTTGAGATCATAGGGGTCAGCACCCTTCTCCTTCATATCTACAGTTTTCGCAGCTTCTCTCTCAATCTCCTTCTCATAAGAATGAAGCTCTTTGACAATGCGTTTGCAAGTGCTTGTCTTGATTTTAAGGTTCCTAATTGTAGCCATACCTATACTCACAACAAGAAACCACTCCAACCTCAATCCCAACACTCCAAAATTTTAAAAATTTAGGGCAAATTCAATATAAAAATCTCTACTTTTCACTCCAAATAGCAAATCATTCAAAGCAGTAACTAGAGATGCAAGACCACTGCAACCTCAATCCAACACTCCGAAATTCGACATTTTAGGGCAAATTCGATATAAAAATCTCTACTTCTCATTCCAAATAGCAAATCATTCAAAGAAATAACTAGACAAGCAAAACCCTTAAAAGATGCAAACAAATCACAGCAATAATTCAAGAATCTAATCAAACTAGATTTATGAGACGCAATGCGAGTAAAGAACCAGGAGAATCGGCGATCAAGGGAGAAGCAGAAGCGGGTGGCCACTCGCCAATGAAAGCACTGCGAGGGCTTCAGAGATCCCAAGCTCGGGTCTTTTGATCGCGGGTGAGTACCGATCTCGAGGCACGCTAGAGATCTGCTATCCCGAGGCAACCCTATATAAAACCGCCGTGCAAGAGCCCTCGTGCTCACGAGTCACACCTCACACGCACTCTTCTCCCGATTATGGGAGTTACTTCACTTCTCGACGATATGCACGCAAGGTGTTCGACGTATGTCCCAAAAGGCAAGTTTTTCACTGCATGGTTGATTCGAGTTCGAATTCTTTTCCTTTATTTCCTCTCAATCCAAATACTTCTTGTGTGTTATTCTAGTTGTCTGTAAAAAATTGCTTTTTTCCATCAAAGCTAGCTGAGATTTCTTCTTTTTTTTTTTTTTTTTTTTTTTTTTTTGCTTTCCAAATTTGCAGTACGAGGCTGTGATTTTCCAAAATGAGAGGTAGGTTGTATAAGCTCGGCCACAGGTGTTTGTTCTTGGCCTCTTCTGCTAAAAATGTGAGCTTGATCTCCCATATCCATTTCTTGAGAGCCAATTGTTTACCAGGAATCGTGTGTTCTTATTTTTGTCATCTTGATTTCAGGTCAATTATGAGCAAGCATCCTTCTGCCAATGGAACAGACTTCATGCATTCGTTTTACGTGCAAATGCATGCGGTTGTAGCACAAGCAGTGTGGCGAGGTTCTCATGGGAAGGCACCTCATCTTTTGCCATCCTCGTGAGCAAGCTTGAAGCTACTCTGAAGGACGATTCAGTGGATGAAGCATGGGAAGCTTTCAGTAATTATAGAAGCTTGCATGGTTTTCCTCAGAAGCACCTGCTAAGCAGGATGATTGTGTTGATGTCTTACTCATCCAAACCTTACTGGCTTCATGCAAAAGCTTATAATTTAGTGCTTGTAATTTTGGAGGAGAACCCTGTCTGCTGCACCATGATCCTCTAACAAAGTTAGCTTTTACTCTTGTGAGAAATCAAATGCCTGTCCCTGCTGCCACAGTTATGAGGGATCATGTTGGAGAATGGTATATATCCATCAGTGAAGGATGTATGGAACACCTTGTTCTTTCACCTTGTAAAGACAGAAGTTGGATCCTACCTTGCATCAGATGTCTTGGATTTGAGATGTGTGAGTTTGCTTTGTACCATAATGTTAATGAAAGAAGGTGTCATAAGCAAAAAGAAGCTGATCCTACTCTAATTCTACAATGTTCAATCTTGTTCTAAACTCTTGTGTACAGCATGGTTCTGTTTTGAAGGCGCAACAGCTGATAGAGTTGATGTCACAAATGGAAGTTGTAGCGGATGCAAATTCGATCATCATTATTGCAAGGTTCTACGAGATGATAGGCCAGAGGGATGAGTTGGTAAAACTAAAAAACCATGTTGATGGTGTCTCTTCTCTGACTTTAAGTTGCCACTATCAGCAGTTCTATGATTGCTTGCTAAGCTTGCATTTCAAGTATAATGATCTTGATGCTGCTGCAGAGCTTATGTTCGAGTTGTATAGACGATTGGAGTTGCTTCAGTCATGTAATGGAGGTTCTACAAAAGGTAGTCAGTTGCAGAAGCAGTCTCTTGTCCAAATTGGATCGAGCAATCTAAGGATGGGATTTCAAATTTTGGTGGAGCCTGAGCATTTGGGGAAATAACTTCATTGTTGAGGCAGAATGCTATTCAGGCCTCATTCTTTCTAGCAATGGGAAACTTGTCCCCAGCAAGAAGGCTCTTGCAAAACTTATCGACGGCTATTTGAGAGAAAGAAAATTGGGTAAAATATCTGACTTTTTGGTTAGAACAGAGAAGGAATTAGATTCGCAAGAAATTAATTTGAGTTTCGAAGTGATGGATGCTTGTATACAATTGGGTTTGTTAGAGACTGCTCATGACATTTTAGATGATTTGGAATTAGCTGAAGTTTCTGTTAGACCCAGTATCTATGGTTCACTTCTCAGGGCATATTGTAAACGAGATATGCTAGAAGAAGCAAAGGTGCTATTGAAACAGATGAGAAAAGTAGATTTCTTCATAAAATTGTCAGATACAAAAGTAAATATGCAAGAAGCAATCGCTGAATCCTTGCATCTTTTAGGGATGATCCTGACTATGTAAGATGCTTGGTTGGAAAATCGGAGTTGGCTGAGCTGTTAGACAGAGAAAACAGGGCTGCAAATTCAGCGTCCCGCTTGATTTATGAGTTGAATTCTTCCATACTTTTCTTCTGCAAGGTGAAGATGATGGAGGATGCTATGAGAACATATAAACGAATGGAACAGAATTATGTGTATCCCACAGCGCAGACTTTTATCCATATAATAAATGGTTTCTCTTCCTTGAAGATGTATCGTGAGATCACTATTGTGTGGGGAGATATCAAGAGGAAACTGGAAGATGGGGTTTTAATTCCAGAGAGGGACTTGTTTGAATGCTTGTTGTGGAATTTTCTTAGAGGAGGGTACTTGGAGAGAGTGATGGAGACAATTGGTTACATGATTAAGCATAAGATGTTCATTGACAAGTGGAAGTATAAAACAGAGTTTCTGAAGCTTCATAAAGATCTTTATAAGAATTTAAAAGCATCACATGCCAGAACAGAAGCTCAGAGTAAAAGGCTTGAGCATGTTCGCGCTTTCAGGAGATGGGCAGGCATCAAGAGCAATTTGTAAAATCTCTTTTAACATCTGATTATTTTGTTAGGTAGTGTCTTGCCTTTCACTGTTTATATTTATGTTATCCTTGTCTTGTGATTTGTAGAAAGAAAAGAAATTATATTTGCTCCACCATAAGTTATCAAACAAATTATAGAAGGTTTATATTGAACATATCAACTTATGAAGAAAATTGATCTTGAGTGGCATTCGCAAATAAATCCCGAGCATCGAAGCCCTTGAATATCACAAAGAGGAGTGCTGTGAAAATTGATGTCTTTAGGAATCTGATTTGCTAATTTCACTGTCAATTGGTAAAACAAAAATGAAGTTCAATCTGATGCCTCAGAATGTTAAGGAATTACATGTTTGGCAGAATTTCTTTTCACAGTCCACGAAAAGAGAAGGATTAGATCATCGGCAGAAATGGCTATACAACAATGTTCTCCTTCCACGAATTTTTGCATGCATGGAGCGGAGGCCATTTGGCTGTTGACGTGCCATTGGATCTCTTCCAAACTTCAAGAGAAGCAGTAAGATCGGCAAGCTTGGCTTTCACACTTCGGCAGCAGTTTGCATGAACGGTGCACACTTCTCTGAAATCTTGACTGGTTTTACAGAACCCACTGAAGTACATTGTGTCCAAGAACCTTACTTTCATGCCCAACCTCTGGAAGGCACCCATGGATTTCATCTTAGCTAGCACATCTTGCTCTTTTATGGCTGCTGTTTCGTTCCTTGATTTGTACCACCAATCAAACAAGGTCATGGTTTTATTATTGGAGGTCACAAAGTAGAAACCAGTGTTTATGGTGTTGGAATGATCAAAAGGCCTCCCATTGTACCAATCACAGCTTATCTGCAAGTCCTCTCCTTCATGACCGAACTTTACAAATGGGTTTCTAAGCCATAGAATATCCATGTCCTGTTATCAGAGGTTAAGAAGAAGGTAAGAGAAGGCGTAACTGTATTAAATTCAATGATTCTGGTTCTAAATAAGGTTCTTCATCATATACCGTGAAGATGAAATTGTAGCCATGCCTGAGAACATCTCCAAGAAAGAGTGTTCTTCTCCACATCATCTTGATGAAGTCGGTTGACATGTAGAGCTCCTCTTTGGAGAAATCAACACCATCTGTAACCAGTTTGTAGCAATGAAGCCCAAGAAGTTTGCACCGTTCGAAGGATTCCTGATCGACTGCCACCAGAAGTAGGTGTTTGAGCAGGAATTCAGTGTCCTCCCCCTGCGGAAGGACCGAAGGAAGAGATCTAACATCCCATTCTCCTTGGCATAAGCCTTGTTTAACACACTGATAATCACTGTTCTGTTATCCATGGAAGCACCCTTCAATGCTTTTTCTAGCTCATCCTCTGAGACAACTGTCTGAACATAGAGACAAAGAACAATGCATTGGCTAACTCCAATGTCAAAGGTATGCTATCAGAAAATTTTCTATTTGCTATACTTTGAAGCATCAAGCAAACAAACAATGAAGAAATATTATCTTGATGTTCTTTTACCTTTGTCTTGTTTATCATTCAACCAAAGTTTTTTATATGCATATTAATTTCACAATAAAGAAATATTTTTTTATGTTCTTTAGAGTGTGTTAGCACTTACAAAGTTCTTGTTCACCAATTTGCATGTATGTCATTCAACCAAAGGGTAAAACCAATACATTGTAATCAGAATTACTGCTCAATAGAGTAATCTATTCCTTGTTTTCTTTTGCATGCATATATATTCACACCATTTTGATAAACAGGAGATACATACTGCATTCTGTGGCTGTTGCAAACGAAAGAAATCAATTGATCTAAGATGGCATCCACAAGAGGCTGTACAATATAAGAGAGATGGCAACAGATGAAGCCATCAACATCGCCACACGGCCTGCAGCATTCTCAGAGATTCAACGTCCGACCATCTCCGATCCTGAGGTAGAGTTTGAAACAGAGAAATTATCTCCTGAGAGAGATGAAGATGAAGATGAAAATGCAAATGGATATGGAGAGATTATTCACAAAAAGATGTGTGCCCAAATGCATGGATTGTATGGCAATGCAATGTGCAGGTAAGTCATGTCACTATTGTTCAGTGAAAACGTTTGCATGCACATAACATAAGAAATCTATTTTTTGGTAACTCCCCTTTTATTGGAGAATGCTCTGATTCTCTCTTTCAATGATCTTCATCTGCATCATTTTGAGGATGTTTTTCATTTGATTCTCACAACAAAGTGCAAGACATGCTATTCTTGATTAATTTTTTTTATTATAGTTTTTGTCAAGAGAGTTGTCAAGTCATCATCGAAATGAGAAATCTTGTATATCTTAACAACCGGATAAAATCTAATCCAACAAGAGAGATAAACTAGAGTTTCCTGTTACGATTGTGATCGATAATCCACAAAATTAATCAAAGAAGAAAAATAATTAAAACATTGCTTTAGAAAAGAAAAAAAATCAAAACAAGAAGAAGAAGGCAAGAGCTAAAAGAGATTGAAGTAACGTAGAGAAATACAAACCTTCCAAGTGATTCAGTGCGTCTGAGGACTAAAATCTCTCCAATGTTTGTAGAAATCAATGCACTTCAATGAAGACTGTAAGAAGAAGAACAAGGACCAGGTTTTCGTACGATGGTCATGCACACTAATGGAATTAAGGCCATGGAATTTTAACGAAGGGTATATATTAATATATGTATTTAAATTTAAATATACATTATAAATATATATATTTACATTAATATAAACTAAATATATATACAAGGCTAAAGGATAAGAGGAAATCTCATTTTAATTTTAAATTCAAACAGGAAACTGGGATTCTATTCTTGAGTTTTTTTTTTTTTGAATTTTTGGAAGAAAGTAAAATATTAAATTATCAAAACGTATTTAATTTAAGAGTGAGGAGCTCCTCGC
The DNA here is from genome assembly GCA_026586065.1 of Dioscorea zingiberensis. NCBI lineage: Eukaryota > Viridiplantae > Streptophyta > Magnoliopsida > Dioscoreales > Dioscoreaceae > Dioscorea > Dioscorea zingiberensis. Next base: position 370,743 of record JAGGNH010000014.1, read on the forward strand.
CCGTCGGATTGAAAAATTGAACTTTTAGATTATCCTTCAAAAAATCTCATCTTAAACATATTAGATTTTGAAGGATATGATTAAGATTAACTTTAATTGCTAAATGATTTGATTTGGTCATGTGCGCAAGGGATTTAAAATTGTTATACTTTTTTTCCCGTTTCATTGAGAAACATTAATAACTAAGACACATATATAAGCTTGTACAGGATGGTAGGTATAGTTGAGGACAGAGAGGATGCATCAGAAACAGTGATTAATAATCAAGATGTTAAAGAGTCAATAATCTTATTGAAAAACAGAAAACAAGGTACACAAATCACAATTCACATTCTGGTTGCATGCTGCCTGCTTCTGTAAAGATCAGAGAGGCTTCCTCATGTTTGGACTTGGCATTATTTTGAAATGAACTTTTTTTTTTTTTCTGTGTAGTTTCCGGTTGCATGATCCATTGTTTTCAGTGCAGAAGAGGTGAGATTTCATCGTATGCATTGAAGGCAGCTTTCACTGGAAAAAGGATTTTCTCCGGTTGCGTTCTAATCGAGCCTCCCTCTGGTGAAAAACAAATATGCTGAACATTAAAATTAGAACATGTAATGTAAACATCAGAAAAGGAGCTTATATTTTGCCATGGATGAGGATGACTAACAATGGAAGTTGAAATAAAAATTCACATTATTACTTACCAGACGACAAAAAGGTAAGGTAACACAACTTAGGATTACAGGAAATGTAAAATGCTTTTCAACAGAAAATATCATAAACATGTGTATCCAAGCTGCTGAACACAGCAGCAAGAAAAAAAAATCCAATCATAAGAAATTTGAAACAAGATGCAAAGAATGTAGCAGACACCAATATGAGTTTCAATAGCATTTTGAGGATAGAAAAAGAAAATTATCTGGGATCACTTTTATTATTAGACACCTCAATCTCTAATCCAAAAAATCCTATACCTTCATTAGGTTATATAACTTACTCTCAGTTTTCCTTCAGTAAGGTGCTCCTTGAAGTTGTGAAAGAAGAAAAAAAGTGAATTATAAACTATTGTGACATTGTCACAAGCTCTAAAGTGATTTCTTACTAGATACAATCTGTTTCTACTAGTCTTACAAAAATTAAAGAAAAAGATTGTCTTAATAATAAGGGATAAGCTCTAATTATTAGAAGATGTAATGTAAAGACTGTTAGTTAGGAGCTAGCTCTTGACACTTAACAATCAGTCCTCAAGGTTAAGCATATCCTTCAAACATTCTCACCTTAAACATATTAAGACACAAGTGTTAATCCCATGCATGGCAAACCCTCTTTCTTTTTCCCAAGTGGGGCAATTATCAAATCCCTTAAAATAACCAAAACATTAGCATCTTTAACACCAAGGTCTGCTTAACATGAAGAGTGAAAGGTGCCAGAAATGGTTCAATTGAAACATACTTCGAGCGTCTTGTATATCATAATAACAATGCTCAAGTCCCTGAATATTTATAAGTGTGGAAACTAATCCATATCTAATGAGAATGGCAAACAACAACACATTCATACAAACACCATACTTTGAGTCTCTTGTATATCATAATAACAATGCTTAAGTCCCTGAATATTTTTAAGTGTGGAAACTAATCCATATCTCATGAGAATGGCAAACAACAACATATATTCATACAAACAGCTAGTATGAGTGATTTAGTGATTAATAACAAAAGTAACTAAGTAATCTCATCAACTTAAAAAAAAAAAAGATGAAAACATCAAACCTCTTTCTTTCTACATTCCTTGTAATCATCAAATTGTTGTTGGCATTTGCTCTTGTCCTGATTGGATTCCTCTAAGCCTGAAGATTTGATTATAAATAAATAAAGAAAGAACAACACATAACATCACAAATTTGCAAATCTAGAAATAGGCATAGCTTCTTCAGAGATTTAACACCCAACTTCGAAAAATCTCAAAATTTTGCCTTTTGAATCTAACAATTTTCACTTCAACTATCTCAAAACCTTGCATCATCTCCTTCTTTGCCCTAAAAACCCAAATCACAATGATAACCCTAAAAACCAAGTAAAAAATCCTAAATTTTATACGAATGCATCATCCTCCATAAAACCCTAGAATCAAGCCATCGGGAATAGATCACACTAACGTTTCGTCAAATTCCAATCCAATTTTAAAAAAACTGAAGATGAGATTACATCTAAGAGAAGCAGAATACTGGGGGAAGCACAGCGAGTCGGAGATCCTCGCGGCGCTCGGGTACGCCGGAGCCGACGATGAAGCGGAGCTCGGCGCCATCTTTGACTCTCTCGCGTAGTGCACACACTATTTGCCGATCGATGACAGCTTACATTTATATATATATATATATATATATATATATATATAAATATATATACTATATATATATATAAATATATATACCAGCCGCATAGAAAATATTACAATCAGACCAGACGGATGTCTGACCGGCTGATTATAACATATATATTATATCTAATATATATATAAAAAACATAGATTATATTTTTTATAATATTTTTAGATATAATTTGATTTATTTATAAATTTTAGGCCAAAATATCAAAATAGTTCTTGTATTATGCAAATCCGGCACCTTTAGTCCCTATAATATGATTCAGGCCTTTTCAGTCCCCTTTATTTTCCACATTTGGGAAAACTTAGTCCGGTTGTTGACCGACGTTAATTCAACCGTGTGGTATTTGGTGATGTGGCTTATTTTTATTATTAAAAAATTATTTACAAAAAAGAACACGTGCTCATAATGGTGAGCGTTGTTGGCTTGTCCCTTCCATCCACCACCATCGGCTCCATCTCAAATTTTGTCAGCACTGAAGAGGCGACGACGCCACCGACTTCATCCTCACATACGCCATCTCCCTCCCGAGACACGTCCTCAGCCCCGTATGGAACATTGGGAACTTCATCGCCTCCACTCCCGTAAACTCCCCCTTCTCATCTAACCACCTCTCTAGCACAAATTAACTCCTTGTAGTTCCTCCCCCACACGCTTTCCATATCCTACCCATCGCATAAGCTGAGTAATCCACACAAACCAGCCCGCGCGCATCTCTGTCCCGTCCGACAACACATCATCAGCCACCACCAGCCTCGAGTCAATCGACACTGGTGGGTACAATCAACGCTTCAGATATCGATGCGTGAAGGTAGTTCATCCCCTTCAGATCATTGTACTCCAATTCATCACCAAGTTCAGCAAGGATCCTCCCTTTGCAAAGTCGGTTCATGGAGAGCAGCCAGAAAACCATGTTAGCGCTGAGGAGGTAGAGTCCTTGCCCGTCGCCGAGGACGGTTTATGACTATGTCTCTCAAGAACCTTGTTTTCTCAATCTCGTCTTGAAACAACACCAAGTTCGCCATTGTCCCGCTTCTCGAAAGTGCCAACATGAATCTTGAGAGCAAGTCTTCGCTTCATCGACTAATTGTTCTCGCCTTGAAGCTATGATCTTCATGGCATATTCATCTATTGCTCAGATCGCGCTCTCGTAGTTTCCGCTTAGCTTCCCGTGTTGAGTATTCTCTTGGCTTTCCAAAGCCATGGCACAGATGAAAGAACCACGCTGGCGGAGATCTCACCGCCTTATCAAATGCCAAAAGAAAGGCTCTTGCAGTGCCGGGATAAACTCTTACTACTGGCTGCTGGCCGATCCCAAGACAACGCTGGCCGTATATTGTCGAACTCGCCAAGCAGAGCAAGTCTTGTAGGTCGAGGAGCTTCATTCTGGAATCAGCCGGCGTAAATGAGTCGGGGAAGAACTGAAGAAGTCGACTGTTGGTCTCGAACCGAACAGAGTCGGAGACGAAGCTTTTGAGCGAGCGTGTGGTGAACTCCCTGCTGGCGATCTTGCGCTGCAGAGCCCAAAGAGCATCGTTGGCGTTGAAGATGTCGCGTGGTGGTGCAAATGAACACACATAAGTAAGCACTTGACTATTGACCATGAAGGAATGGGCCAACAACGCTTACCATTACGAGGATGTGTTTTTTTTTAAAAAGTAATTTTTTTAATATGGAGTAACGCCCGTCAGTTATTAGACTAAGATTTCCCGAATTTTGAAAATAAGAGGACTAAAAAGACTTAAATTATATTACAGGGACTAAAAGGGCCAGATTTATATAATATTGGGACTATTTTAATATTTTGACCTAAATTTTAAACAGAATTTAGATATGTATATATATATATTCTGAAGATAAGATAATTTAATATATATATATATTATGTTTAAAATTTATAGATAAATCAAATTATATTTAAAAACATTATAAAAAATATAATCTATATTTTTTATATATTTTTAAGATATAATATAGGTGTTAGGATCATGCCGGCTGGACATCCTGCCTGATCCTAACACCTATATATATATATATATATGATTTTTTTTAATTTTAAAAATAATAAAAATCAAGAATTGTACAAATAAAATAAAATTCATTGGAAAACCCAAAAATTCTCCTTGATGATCTTTCACTGGAGCGAAGTCTTACCTTTGTCATTCTTGATGTTCAAAATGGTACGAATCTACCGGCTAGTCTTACCTTTGTCAATTCAGCCAAAGTTATGCAAGTAAAATCCATCAAAATTTCTATAATCTCAAGAAAATCAATGTACCATTCAGAGCTTACAAAGCATTTGAAGATCAAACGTTCCCATACTTTTCGACTTCACATACCACTTTCGGGAGGAAAATCATTCTTGATCTTAAAAATAATTTGGATTTATCGGACTTCTTCCATCCCGATCATATCAATAGGTTTATCAATTGAGACGTGACAAATTTAATGGTATCAGAGCATAATTAATTTGATGATAATTTCAAACTATTTTTTTTTAAGAAACAAAAAAATCATTTAACCTTATCAAATATACAAAAAAATCATTTAATATACTGTTAACTTAAGAGAAACAATATCATGCTAAAACTAAGTATGTAATATTGAGAAAAGATAATTTTAAACAAAACATATATAACACATTTCAAATAATTAAATGAAATAAAACTTCAATAGGAATTTGAGTGAAAGTCGATCTTAATTGGAATAAAGTTAATGGGTAGTAGAAAGGAATGGAGGTTGCAACCTTGAGCACATTTCCAATTCAAGTATATTCGAGTGACAATAGTGTGAAATGTTTTTGAAAACTCAACACTTTCCTGTCTGAAATTATAAAACAGAGAATAAATATAAAAAATATCCAACATGGACATATATGAGTATTATCAATTTGGCTATAGACTTGCAGAAGTGACTTTAGTTGCCAATACAAAAAATAAAAAATAAAAAATAAAAAATAAAAAAACTATATTTTTAGAAAAGAATAAGAAAATCATTTAACAGTATCAAACATACAAAATATTATTTAATATACTTTTAATTTAAGAGAATAATATTATGCAAAAACTAAGATTGTACTGTATGTAATACTAAGAAAAGATGAGTTTTAAGCAAAACATATGTAACACATATTTAGAGTAATTACTTCAATGGGAATTCAAGTGAAAGTTGATTTAGAAAAAAAAAAAAAGAAGAAGATGATAATTGGAATAAAGTGGACGAATAGTATAAAGGATGAAGGTCGCAAACTTAAGCACATTTCTACTTCCAACATATGCCAGTGACAATAGTGTAACATAGTTAAATGTTTTTGATAGCTACCTCAAAACTTTCCTATCTCGAATTAAAAAATAGAAAATAAATTAAAAAATATCCAACATGGACATATATGGATAGTATTAGTTTGGTTATACACTTGCAAAAGTGACTTTAGTTGCCAATACAAAAAAAAAAAAAAAAAAAAAAACCCTACAATAACATTTTAACATAAAATGAGTACAAATTTAATGGTATCAGAGCATAGTTAATTTGATGACAATTTCAAACTCATTTTTTTTTAAAGAAATAGAAAATCATGCTCAAACTAAGATTGTACTGTATGTAATACTGAGAAAAGATGGGTTTTAAGCGAAACATGTGTAACACATATTTAGAGTAATTAACTGAAATAAAATTTCAATAGGATTTTGAGTGAAGTCTATTTGTAAATAAAAAGACGATAATTGGAATAAAGTGGATAGGCAGTAAAAAGGAATTAAGGTGGCAACCTTTGTTGGAATATTTGTTGAAGGATGGATGTGTTGATTGATTGATATGACTGAGGTGTGCAAGTTGTATTGTCCTTAAGAATAATTTCGCCTCCTCTCTCGGTGCAGCAGGATTAAAGTGGTGATGTTCTCCCAGGATACAACAGTCGGCTTTCTCAGATTCGTGAACCCAAATTAAGAAAGAGAGTGCTCTTGATTTGCTCCGACAGAAAAAGAGGTTTAAGAAAGTTGCAGAAGGAGGAGGAGAGGAAAAAATATAAAATTTTCTGTTTCTAATAGGTTGGGATGAGGGTTCCTTTTATAGAGTGAATTCTCAAAGGACACTTTGTGTGCGCACCATGCGCCACACGAGCTCTCGGAATATTCAACCTAAATTGGACTCGGATTTGTACCCCCCTGCGCACGGGCGCGTAAGAGAGCATGTCCACTAAAGAAGGCTAACATGACACTAGTTTGGAACATATTTAAAGAGGGTACAAGTTTTGTGAATAGGCAATGTGGTACTAAACTTTTCTAGTGTATATGAATGTTTTGAAACATACACATAAGCCAAAGGTGTCACAGCCGAGCGGCAAGGTCCTCCGCACACGAGACTTAGAACTCAAGTTCGAATCTCCTCTGTGACGGGGTGAGTGCGTATGGCGTGGGTCGCCCAGTGGGTGTGGCCCACGCACACATGGATAATTCCGTGTGGGATTGGTAGTCATGGGGATCAGAAAAGGACGGCTCCACTTGACACGCCGCGGTCTGCGACTCAATGTATCCCGTGAGGCGTCAAGCCCGTCGCCTCGAAATTGAAAACCCGTGATAGTCCGTCCGTGCACGTCATCGCCCCATCTTGATATAATGAGGTTTATCCTCTTATTCAAAAAAAAAAGGCCCAAATGTTGAAACACATAGGAAGGCCCAAATATTTACATGGGCTTCCAACAACCTTGAGCACATTTCCAATTCCAGCATATGCCAGTGACAATAGTATGACACATTTCAATGTTTTTGAAAGCACCCTTAACACTTTTATGTCTAAGAAGTACAAGACAAAGAATGAATAAAAAATTTAACATATATGTGCATTATCAATTTGGTTCTAGACTTGCAAAAGTGACCTTTTTTTTTTTTTGGTAAAACAGAGTTTCATTGAAACTAATAAAACATTACAGAATTCTCAAAACAATTAAGCATCAAAATACAGTAATTCCTAATCTCCTCAGGAAATTCATATAAAAGTTCTATTTATGTTTCATTCTCCTATTTCTCTGGCAAACTTTGTCATGCCATCAGCTGCTCTATTGATTTCCCTCGTTAGCCAGCCGCATAAGTGACTTTAGTTACCAATACAAAGAGGAAGAAAAAACCTAAACAATTCTGACTTTTCGTGCAACATCAAATTTGAAAACAGAAAATATTGTCATCTCTTGTGTGAAGGAAATACTGGCAACAATGGGTGCTTGTTTTGACATAAGAAACAAGCATAAGCCTCGGTGGAGCAGATATGAAGGCGGGGCTTGCCACTCGCGCACACATGGGTGTTGGGATGACCACCCGCCAGAACATCTACTCACACTCTCAAAATTATGCCCTTACCCGCGAATTGAACCTGAGAGCGGCCCATTGTTTGTTTAGCACAACACTACACTATGAATATATATTTTTTTTGAGATAAATAGATAGACCATATTTTATTTAGATTATGATAATATGTTCATTACATTGCTTGATTAAAACAGAAATAAAAGATACATCATTCATAACACTACACTATGAATAATAATAATATACCAATGACCTCTTGGCATATTGGTACCGGGTCTCTTGCATAGGGCTTAGTTAGTTGGGACAATCCTAGATTCGAACCCCCATGATCACAAGATGAGGGCACACATGCATTGGTGCCGTATTATTTGCCCCTGACTTTCGAAAGACGCTTGTCGCCTTTGTCAAATAATAATAATTATAATAATAATAATATATCATATGAAACAAGAAGAATAGACTTTTATAGTTTGATTTTTATTAGAAATCAAGACATCCCAGCTAATGTTAGAATTTATTTTTATTATTTATTTATTTATTATCATTATTATTATTATTTTATAAAATGGATAAATCACTATTAACTTCATTAAATATGGCAATTCAGTACAACAATCACTTAACACTTGGTACACACAACCAGTGTACATAAATAAATTTCAACCAATTAAAATTCAGAAGCTAAACCTCACTCTTTCGACGTCCAATCCCAATTAGAAATATCCAAATACTGCCCATTATTATGTATAAAAAATTAAAAATTGTACAAGTATAATTAGGGATTGATCAAGAATCAAGTTCATAATGTACACTTCGTATTTGATGAGGAATAAAAAAAAAGGGTCCTTGTTTGATCAGGAATCATGAAAAAATGAGGATTATAAAAGCATAGTTCGTAACCAATCAAGAATGAGTTCATAATGTTTGAGTTAACTTTGTTTCTATTATTATATATAAATAATAATTAAAAGGCAAAAAGCCATTTTTGGTCCCTAACCTATGATATATTGTTCATTTTGAGTGCAGACTATAAAATGTTGTCAATGATCCCGCGAAGCTATAGGGGTTTTGACAACTACGGTCGCGATCTTGGCGTGGCGTACAAATTAAATACACTCATTATTTTATGATGGCGTGGCGGTGGCGTATGCGTCTTGGCGTGGCACATAAATAAAATTTTGAAATATGTTACTAAATTAATGCTGACGTGGCATGCTGACGTGGCATGCCACATGACATAAAAAAAGAAAAAATCTAAAAATATTAAAAAAAAATCAGGAAAATATGGAAAAATCAGAAAAAAAAAATATGAAAAAAAAAAATCAGAAAAAATCAAAAAATATTAAAAAATCATAAAAAAATTAAAAAAAATATATGAAAAAATTTTAAAAAATGTAAAAAAATCATAAAAAATCTAAAAATTATGAAAAAAATCATAAAAAATCTAAAAATTATGAAAAAAATTAGAAAAATCTAAAAAAATATTATAAAAAATAAAAAATTAAAAAAATATGAATTTTTTTTTAAAAATGAAAAAAATCATAAAAAATCTAAAAATTATGAAAAAAATCAGAAAAAATTTAAAAAAAATATTAAAAAATCATTAAAAAAAATTAAAATAATATGAATTTTTTAAAAAAATATGAAAAATATCATAAAAATCTGAAAATTATTAAAAAAATCAGAAAAAATATATAAAAATTATGAAAAAAGGGAAAAGTTTTAAAACAAATAGGGAAAAAATATTAAAAATAGTAAAAAACAAACCTTGCCTTTTTACACAAATTTACTATATTAATCATTTAACAAAATGACAGAAAAATATTAAAAAATAGAAAAAAATCTAACAGTTATATCCAACGGTGGTGATGTGACATTAATTTTCTAAAATAACATGATTGGGTTTTTAAACTAAGAACCCACCAATGTTAGGGTTATATCCAACGTACCTTGGTGGCTCCATGCTCTCTTTTAAATTTAATGTTCTTTCACTTGTGGTCCCCAGAGCCAGGCCCTGGTTGATCAAGCGAGAGGGTTCCGTGCTCTGCGACTTGAGCTTCTCAACAAAGCGTATCGCAGTAAACTTCCCTATCATCATATATAAGAGGCTTATGATTCTTAATGTTAGATTTTGTGCTTCTTAACATACTAACTAATATTGTATATTCTTATAGGGTACCAATACTTTCAAATCATTTGTACCAACACGAAAGCCATCTGCGAGGAGATGGTGGATATGATTGAAGTCTTCTCATCTCAAGTGATATTGCGAGAATGGTTACCGTTTTGTCTACAAATGTTGTATATTGAATGATGTTTTAAACATACATTTAGTGGTTTCTTTTGGATAATTGTTGATCCTTTTATCTTATATTGTTCAATAGTTTCAAAATATTTAAGATGAATGGTTTTGAAGATGTAAACAAACAGTGGTTGGTTGTAGGACAAAGAGCAGGTTGTATGCTATGAAACATGTTCGTTTTTTTACTAATTTTCCATGTTGATTGTTGTTGTTTAGGTACAAAATGTTGTGTAAAAAGATAAGGTTATTTTTTCTGATTTTTTTTCATATTTTCAAAAAAAAAAATTCATATTTTTTCTTACTTTTTTCATATTTTTCTGATTTTTTCTATTTTTTTAATATTTTTCTGCCATTTTGTTAAATGATTAATATAGTAAATTCGTTTAAAAAGTCAAGGTTAGTTTTTTTTTTCCTATTTTAATATTTTTTCCATATTTTTGAAAACTTTTCCTGAGTTTTTTTTCATAATTTTTAGATTTTTTTCTGATTTTTTTTCATAATTTTTAGATTTTTTATGATTTTTTTATATTTTTAAAATTTTTTCAATTTTTTTAATTTGTTTTATGATTTTTTTAATATTTTTTAGATTTTTTCTGATTTTTTCATATTTTTTTCTGATTTTTCCATATTTTTCTGATTTTTTTCATATTTTTTAGAATTTTTTTAGATTTTTTCATTTTTTATGCCACGTGGCATGCCACGTCAGCATGCCACGTCAGCATGCTGACATGGCATGCCACGTCAGCATTAATTTAGTAACATATTTCAAAATTTTATTTATGTGCCACGTCAGCACGCCACGTCAGCTGCCACGTCATCATAAAATAATGGGTGTATTTAATTTGTATGCCACGCCAAAGATCGCGACCAGTAAGCCAAAACTCTATAGTTAGGGGGTGTATTGAACATTTTTATAAGTCTGAGGACCAAAAATGAACAATATACCATAGGTTAGGGACCAAAAATGACTTTTTGCCTAATTAAAACAAAGGGTGATTTTTTTATGAACTCATTATGCTTAATTAGTTTACTCTTTCTCTCTCTAAAACACCCCCCCAGTCTTCCGAGCAAACCGAAATTCCTAAAATACTATTTAAAATAATAAATGTCAAAATAAATCCCTTTTCCAACTCTTATATAAATATTAAATTAATTTAAAATATTAATAAATAAATATATTCAATTAGATTTTAAAATAAGATAAATGTGAAAGAGATTAATAACAAAAATCAGATGAATAACATGCCAAATGATGAAACTTCCCTTCCGCTCCCAAGAGGTACAGAATTCAAAGGTAGGAGTTATAATACTGACTAATAGAGGGCAATTTATGATTGCAGGGAATAGTTTTTTTTTTTTTTTTTTTGGTAATTGAGCTGTTAAGCAGCTAACAAAGTCAACTAGTGGATCTTAATAACTCCCGCACCAAGCCTTGGAGCTGTTGAGGCATCTCTTCCGTGCTTTCAAATATGTGGCTGCTTCTATCCCTTCTGCTCAGTTTGGCTAGGTAGTCTGCTACCTGATTCTCTCCTCTTGGAATGTAGGAAATTTCCCAGCTTTTCCTTGTATTCAGTAGTCTTCTGCATTCATCAATGATGTCTTTAATCTCGCCATGTAGGTCTGGTTTGTCCTGTTGAATTGCTCTGGCTAGACCTATGTTGTCAGTGTGTATCAAGATCTGAGTGCCTCCTAGTGCCATAAGCTTTCTAAGACCTGTCCTTATAGCCTTCAGTTCCCCTGCAAAGCTTGATTGTGCTAGTTCAATGTCTGCACCTGCACAGCAGAATTGATTTCCATTAGTAATTATAATATACCCAAGTCCAGTTTCAGTTACCTGGTTGACCCAAGAAGCATCAGTGAATAAGAGGTATTCATGATTCTCTCTTGTCCACTGCCTCTGGCATTTCATGCTCATGTCTTCAATAGGTATAGCCCTTTGATTGTATTCCTCAGCCGCCAATATTCCCCATCTTGCTGCTAAGTGAGGACTTTTGAATTCACCTCTAAAGATGTGATTACATCGAGCCTTCCATACCTGCCATAAAACATTAGCCAATATTAGTTTCTCATTCTTTGTTATCTGGTAACTCCCCAGCAGGTTTGTTGACAGCCAACTTCCTCCAAGGATATCACCAGATTGTGTATCCCAATTCTTCAAGAATCCTTGAGCTTTAACTTCAGCCCATGTCTGTCTTGCCCATCTGCAGTGTTGAAATAAATGTTGGCTTGTTTCCTTCTCCATGGAACATTGTGGGCAACAGTCATCTGGCCCAATTCTTCTTAGATGCAGGTTCCTTCTTGTGGGTAAGCAGTTATGGAAGAATTTCCATAAGAAGACCTTGATTCTTGGGGCGAGATCTAGCTTCCAAAGAGTACTCCAACCTTCCCATGTGTGTTCCTTTCCATTGCCATCGATGGTTTCATAAATAGAAGCTGTCAGTGATCTCCCTCCTGTGTGGTTGTTCCAAAACCATTGTCTTTGTTCTCTTTCCCAGCTGATTTTTTCTTTTAGAATGCCTTCAGCCACACAGGGGGGGAAAAGGTCAAAAATCAAGTTTTCATCCCAATTTTGCTCATTTGCTAAATGTTGAACCTGCATTTGAGTTAGCTCATAGTCCATATTTATGAAAGTAGGCATGTAGTTTAGAGGAATATCAAATAACCATGTATCATATAGAATTGAATCGCCAGCCAGTACCTGGCTTGATTTAACATGTTTTCTAATTAATGGCATGGCTTTCAGCATTGCTTTATACAAGGTAGATGATTTCACAGGTTTCCTTGGAGCCCACATATCAATTTGACCATATTTATAATGCATGAATTTTATCCAAGGTTTGTCCACCTTGTTAACTAATTCAAGTGCATGTTTAGACATAAGTGCTAATCCCATCTTTCTTAAATCTTTTACCCCCAATCCTCCCTCAGATTTAGGTTGGGTGACAATATCCCATCTAATGAGGTGGGTGCCTCTGCTCGTGCTATCGCTGCCCCAGATGAAATTCCTAGACAGTCTAGTGATTTTATCCAGCACAGTAAGAGGAATAGTACTTGTATTGAGCCCAAATTGAGGCATTGACATTATAGTAGAATTAACAAGGGTAATTCTCCCGGCCATGGAGAGGTTTTTCTGTCTCCAGTGAGCCATCTTCCTTTCAATAGACTCAATTAAAGGATTAAAGATGCTCATTGGAGGGTTTTTTGGAGAGATCCAGCATCCCAAGTATCTGAATGGGAATGTTCCCATTTTAATGCCTAGGATGTTAACAATTGCTCTCCTTATTTTCTTGTTGAACCATGATGGAAGGTACAGATTTGATTTCTTAAGGTTAGTTCTTTGTCCCGAGATAAATGAATAAATCTGCAAGCAGTTGTTTATAGCTCTAGCATTTGCTCTAGTGGCTTTACAGCAAAGTAATAGATCATCAGCATAAAGCACATGGTTAATGTAGACAGATTCAGAGATTCTAATGCCCCTTAATAAATCAATATGTTGTGCTTTGTTAAGCAAGTTTGTCAAAATTTCCAGGGAATAGTTGCAATCAAGCAACTTCAGCACAGAGGCAGACATAGGGGCAACAAAGGAGGGGCAATTGAGAGGCCTGGAGGCCCAAAAAATCTACACAAACAACCAAGAAGCAATGTGGATGCTGCAGAACTAGAGGAACACACTACAACAAACATAGGAACAACTTGTGGCTCAATGCATGGAGAAGCCAAGGAGCTTGAGTCAATGGACAATGGAGGAGCAGCAGATCAGCTGACAAGACATGCCTTATTTGAGGCACTTGTAGCATGTTTTGATTTAATCTAACCGTATGGATGAGAAGATCATGAAAAAATAAGTTAGCATGTTTATTTTCATATAATTTTATTACCGTTTGGTCCTCCCACTTAACGGTTGAAATTTTATAAAAATTTCAACGGTCCAGATTTTCAGAATTTCAATCGTTAAGCGTGAAAACCAAACGGTAACCAAATTATATGAAAATTGACATCCTAGTTTATTTTTCTATGATCTTCACATCAATACGGTTGGAATTTGTTCAAACATGCATTTGGTCCTCCAAATTAAAGCACAGTAGGGGTTGTTGCCCCCGAATCCCTCCAAGGCCATATAGCAAAGCTTAGGAAGCTTTTGTATTAATTAGATGAGGGGAATGTTTTAGAAAGGTATAATCCTCAAAATAGTCCCTCTATTTTAATCAGGTGATCTTTTAGTCCCTCTAATATAATTTGAGACTTTTATCTCCCTTTATTTTTTGAGTTCGGTCCATTTAGTTCCTCTGTCAAATAAAAGTTACGATGTGGCTTTTTATAATATTAAAATATTATTTTTTAAAAATAAAAAAATAATAAAATGAGTATCAGGTTAGGATCCGAATGAAGGTAAAGGATCCAAACCCTCATTTTATTACCACACAAAGTGTCAATAACGGCTTTAGATCCGTTATCATCATCCGAATCCAAACCCGAACCCAATACTCATTTTATTATTATTATTACTTTTATAAATAATTTTTTAATATTATAAAAAACCACGTTAGCATAAGTTAATGGGAAATTTAACTCTTGTTTGACAAAAGGACTAAATAGACCGAAATCAAAAAATAAAGGGAGATAAAAAAACTCAAATTATATTAGAGGGACTAAAAGGACCACCTGGTTAAAATAGAAGGACTATTTTGAGAATTATATCTCTTAGAAACAAAAACAAAAAAAACAATAACAACAATAATAAAAAGAATTAAAACTTTTTCTTACGTATGCAAAAAGTAGTAATCAATGTCACGACTAAACCACCTCTCAGTGGCAGGTCCTTGGTTTTCAAGGCAAAGAAATTTATCTGACAATGATCTAGACAACATCTTGAACCCATCCCCGGTGATGAAACACTGAAACATTGTACCAGGTTAAGCAAAAGCTATACCGCCTCAACAAGCATCAATCCTCTTGGTAATCTGGGTTCTCCCTTAAGATAACAAATCCTTCTAAAACTGGTGTGAGAGGTATGTATCTGCATAGTGGTAAAAAAAAATAAATAAAATAGGTGAATATCCATCCATTAATGGATGGCATGGAAATGAAGGTTGGGATGTGATGTGAGAATTTACTTCTCTGTAGCCAGCTCTGCTCGGTCACCAGCTGCAAGTAACACAGGGGTAGAATGAGTTTGGAAACCGGTGATGGTCTTTGGTCGCCCTGCCTGGCCCACAACATCAACAGCCTGGCCAACTCGAACTGGAACAGACAAAGGTTTAAGATTTTCATCCACTGTCATAAGCATCCTAGGCTGCAATAGTTTCAGACAGAACTTCAACTTTAAGTAATAATCAAAAGAAAAACTTTCAGAAACCATAAGCTTTAAATGGAACAATAGACAGTTTGTTAAAAGAATAAGGATTTTGATGCAAGACCTGCATAGCTAGGACAAGGATGTAGAGCATGTAATGGTATTTGCCAATGATGACAGACTTCATGTCCAAACAAGCATGCAGGACAATCACCAAACCAGCAAGGGCCGTCCTGAAGAGGGGATAGAACAAATAAGGATTGTAATCAATTTAATAGTGAAGAATTGAGAGTGGGCTCAAGGAAATAACTTACGGTGACAACAGAAACCGATCTGAGTGATACGGAGAAAGAGTTAGTAGCCCCTTTCCAAGATGTACAAGACCTTGAGCAATTCTTACCTGCATAATTTTTCCAACCAATTTTGCTTGAACTAGGAATACTTTGCATCTAGACAGACATATTAAAGGATGAAAGCCGAGTGCTTACACAAAAGAGATGCCCAGCTTCTTTATAGTAATAGCTGGAAAGGTTTCGGAGCATGCCTGCTATTCGAGCGTTGTTGGTTCCAGCCCCTATGAAGCCCAAGGAAATTATTGCTGCCTACAGATTTACAAGTTAGGTTAAAAGCATGAACATAATGAAAGTAGGCATTCTACAAAATAAGAAGTACCATGGACACTTCTCCATCTGCATCATGACTAAGTCGGCTTAATGTGTCCATAACATTGACCTACAGTAAAAGGTAAGTGTTCAATGGAGAAGCATTGAAGCAGGTTTCTAGTCCAAGATAAAGAAAAGAGTAACAATTTATAAGCATGGTTCCAAAACACATATAATCATATACCTTTGGATTAGATATGCAAAGGATGCCGAGAGCCAGAGGCACTGCCCGTCTAATATTCTGTTCTCCATATTGTAAAAGATGTTCTAAGGAGCGAATGGCCATATCTAGGCCGAGCTCTTCTGCCATAGCTACAAGGGCTATTCCAAGAACAGCGGGTCCCTGATGGGTCTCACCCTTGTCAAGATGCTGAGCACAGTAGCCAAGCAGTTTCTGGATCTGCAAAAAACGAAAGGATGATAATTGGAATAAGATTGATGGATAACTTCTATCAAAAGCAATGCCATAAGAAGGAATGAAGGTCGTACCTTGAGCACATTTCCCGTTCCGGCATATGCTAATGATAATAATGTGACATCACAGTATTTTCTTATTTTATCATTAAATGTTTTTGAAACTTCTGCAGTGGCCTCAACACTTTCCTGTCAGTACAAAATAGTAAAAAAATATCCAATTGCTTAGAATGGCAACAATAACAAGGAAAAAATGAGTCCAGAGAGATTAATGCATCTAATCAAAAGCTGGTTGATTTATTACCTGCTTTCCGAGGTACAGAAGGCCAAGAGCAACAGGAAGCAGACTAGTCAAGGGTTCACTCAATTCAGTCTCACTACGTTCCATCAATGTAAGAATAATAGATTGGGCGATGTCTTCATTGCAGGACCCAACAAACACTAACCCCAGAGTGATTGCAGTAAAAACATGAACTTCAAGAGGTGTCTTTGCATCACTCAGAATATTGGACAACTGAACTCTAAGCTGGCAACATAAGATGACATCAGTGAAAGGAACACCAAAAAATCAGGAAATGGCAAAATAAATGATGATGAGTGCCAAACCTCGTCTTTATGTGAACCAGCATATGCAATCCCAAGGCCCAGAATGGCCCCAATCCTGGTAATTGTATCATCTTTATAAATATACTCCATTAGAAGTGCCATTGCCTGAAAAAGAGAGGGAAAATAAAAAACAAACATAAATGTGGAAAGAAATGAAACAAAGTACAAGGAGACAACTACTTCAAAAGAAAATATGAATAGAAACAAAAGAAGAATAAACACTCACAGGATCACAGTCATTCTTGACACCACAGTTGACAATGCCAACACCTAACAGTGCACCAGCAACAACATGGTTGTCATTGCTATGCAAATATTTGTCAATTTGTGAAAGTCCAGAGTCAACATCCCACAACAAAATCATTCCCTATTGCCAAGATTAGAACAGCATCAATATAGGATAAAGCCACAGAGAAGATATGCAACAGCATATCAATCTATGAATAGATATAACACTAAATACTACCAGACTTGCAGCTGCGCTGGCCTTCCCATGTTCCTTGTTCTTAAAAAGCCAACTACCTGAAGATCCACCACTAGATGCTTCTGACGAGATGGTCATCAATTTATCCTGGATGCACAAAAGGGGCAGGTTCAAAGTCAATGTCTCATGAGTATAGATTCTATTAGGAACTATAAGATGAACAGAACTTCCACCAATCTACCTGACCAAAACCTGCATTCACAAATGCATTTACAAATGTAGCAGCCAGATTCTGCCTGGCGAATCAAGACTAGAACTTGCACTAGTTCGGCCATCAATCAAATGTACCTACAAATGCCATAAATCACTCAAGAATGAGTATATACAGACCATAAATACAAGCATATTTATGTCCAAATTTGTAGAAGCATTTAAATTTTAGCAATTTCCCCCAAATAATGTGCAGATGATTCAATCTATACAGAATTCATCATGACAAGCAGACTAAAAAATATATGCCATTGAATGAGTTATGAGAACATGGTTTAAGTTACAATCATTCAAACAAAAGTAACTCCTTCATTACTGACTTTCCAAAATTATCAAACCATAGCATTCAACAAGATAACTCATTTACGAACCTCAAACAATTGATATGGTAAACCAAGTTCAGTGACAGGAAATCATCACAAATGGTCATGTTACACACATACGGTACTTACAGGAGCAGAAATAATGTCAAAACAGACACATAATCACTTGCTTATCACAAGTGTTAATCATCTGATAATACCTTATAAATATCTTCAGGGCTTTTGGGTTCCATGACCTCAATATCACGAGCAAGTGTAAGATAACCTTCACTTAATTTGGTGTTATTAATAATATCCTGCAGTTGCTCCCTGTCCTCATCCTTGGGAACCATCTCATCATCAAGTTCCAGAGTATGACCCTGATTTCAAAATAATCCACAAATCAAGTACAGTAAGATAATTACTCCAGATAAAGTACTGAAAAATGTTCATTAGATCAATAGAAAAAAATCACTCGAGAAATGGACCATGTATTTAGTAGAAAGTGCTGAAATCAAGTAATTGGGAGGAACAAAGGGATCCACGCACAAAGAATTTAAAGAATCAGCAACTTACATGGCGGGCCACGATGTAAGAAAACTGCTTCTTCAACAGCAGATCCTCAGTGGATGTGTAAACCTGCTTCACATACTGCCATTGGAAAAAGAACACGCCATGAGAACATGTTCATCATAACGAAGTTCAGTCCTTGTAGTTAAAAAAGGCTGGGAACAATACCTGACTGTTATCTAGAAATAGTGCTATACGAAGCGCGCTAGCCAGGTCATCAAACTTCATATATATTGTGTATGCTATGTCCAATGCTAATAAATCATCAGGCCCTGGGAGATAGCTACAAGATCATGCAATTTGAGTAAGTAATTCCACACTGAACAGCAAGAGCAATCAAATAATTCAATATCAAAAAGGAACCACAAATTGAACAAACAATTAAAAATAAAAACAAACTGCAAGAGAAGAAACCAGCTATGTCAGGGAAAATAAAAGGCAATATAAGTAAATTAATAAAAATGGAAATGAACTTAGCCAATTACACATCATGATATTCCAAAACCTGGTTAGTAAAGACATTCAATCAATAACTAAATACTTCTGCTCCACAAAGTACATTGAAATTATGTAAAAATAGAAGAAATCAGATGGAGAATATGCATCAATATTAATATAATGTAAGAAAATTACTAAATGATTGTCTTAGATGCTAATCACACTCTAACAACATCCAAATTTAACCGTAGAAACACACAAGTGACAGCTATTTTCTGTTAAATATACATGGGTGGCCAACAAAGCACAGTTGATATACAATCGAAAATCTCCTCATGCAATTATTTGACAACACTCAACCTGTGTCGCAAGGCAAAGACCGGTTGTGTTATGTATTGTGTAAGCTAAGATCTATTTAGTAAATATTTATACTCTTAACTAGAATACTTTGTAAGTTAACTGAAACAAATATAATAATTAATATAGCTCAAGATTGTAAATGCATAAACAAATTCACATACCTAGAAGAACTTGTTAGGTACAAGCATGCCCTCTTATAGTTTGAGGCATCAACATGTTCAACTAACAAATCAAGATCTTCAACCTGGAATAAATCAAAAATGCTTTAATAACAAGCTTAACATACAATAAACATGATATGAATGGCTGCATTTACCTCCATCAGCAGATCTACTGCTTCAGGCTCAGCATTATGCTGCATCAAAAAAAATATATTTTGTTAAAAGCCAAATAGACAACAACAGAAGTTACAGAACTATCCTAAATCATTTAAGAATAGAACATTGACATAACAAAAGAAGAAAAAGGATATTGTGGTAACATTTCTTATTCAAGGCATACCTTCATGTGAAAAGCAACAATTTGTTGCACCAGTTCCATCAGAGTATCCAATGGTTTGTCTTCATACTAAGTGAAAAGTAGGGAAAAGAATAATTAGCAAGTTAATCCAAGTTACTATGAGCTTCAACTTAATTAATACCAATTAAATAATTCAGATAACCACAGTTTGTGTGAAAATTATTCAATGAAAATATAACAGACCTCGTAAAAGAGATATCCAGTGATTAATAAAAGAATAAATATATAGTAATCACTAAGAAATTGATACCTAAACAAACATAACATGAATAAGCAGATAAATGATACCACAAACAGCACGAATGTAAAACAACAAACAAGACATTGCCACTAAATTGTCAAACCAAAAGAGATTGGGGCTAACCTGGCACCTTGTGAACTCTTGCGAAATTTCACCAGCGAGGTTCCTAAATAGTAAAATAAAAACTAAGAAAATCAAGCAATAAGCATAGTACTGATCATTCTTTAGGTGGGTTGGATAGTTTTAGATTCTCATTTTGCAGTGCAGATCAAGCAAAATACAAACAACTTTGCAAAGTAATCATTCAAACTATATGAATTATTGAGCAACAAGAACCTGCAATTTATCTAGAAATAAGAACAAAAAAATAGTAAGGATACAGCTTGAAAAGAACTAGACAATTTACACAATGTCTGCTTACAAATAGTATTAAGCTTTAGCATTTTAGAAGCAATCACCGTATGTGTTTTTCTTGGTCAAGTTTCTTACCTTACATATTCATGGCCCCAGGAACCAATGTCACCCTCTGAACCTAACAACCTGTACTTCAAACTCTCCTAAAATAACACATGAAACATTCAAGATTAAGCTTCGGATAGACATTAATTCCAAAAGCAGCTATGTGCAAAAGAACACATTATGAACCATAGTGAATTCAACCAACAAAAGAAAAAAGAATTTCTAGTTGTAATGTAGTCAACCATAGTGAATTCAACCAACATTAGATAGGGAGTTTGCATACCCGCTCTCCTTCTGCAGACATGGTCAATGCCAAGACCGAGAGTATATCAGCAAGGTACTTCTGCACTCCATAGCACAAAATGAGCAAAGGAAAAAAAGAACAGAAATATGAGGCAGTATAGTCAGTATAGTCAGTACCTTCAGATCAGAGTCGTCCATTACCATCTCAAAATATGCTTTCAGAGTACCATAATGAGGGCGGAGAAACTTCAAAGGCTTAGGAACAGATGTCATTGAACTAGTTGATGAGCGGATCTCCTGCCTGTACACAAAATCAAAGCGATTTCAACCCCCACTCGCAGAGAGTTATGGTTGGGGTTTGTTCCCGGGCCAAAACACTAAAATCGAATAAACCCTAGAAATTATCGAAAGACACACCTCATGCTTTCCAGGGCAAACTTCTGCACGCCGGGATCAGGGTCCTGGACTCTATCCACATAAAGCTCGAGCTGCTGCTTGAGCGCGAGGTCCTCCTCGGACTGCGCACAGATCCAGTGATTCAGATTAGCAGGAAATCCTAACATTCGGTTCAAGAAAACAGACAAAAAAAATCAAGAAAAGAATGGGAAAAGAACTAGAATTATCACCAGATCCTCATCCTTCTTCTCGTCTTTCTTCTGCTTGGGATCGGGCTTCGAGGTCGCAGCCATGGCGATCAGGCGGAAGGGTGGCGTGGAAGAGTGAAAGCGAGGATGATATCGGGCGGCGAGGCGATGCTATTGCTTTATAAAGCAGCCCAAGGCTTGGCTTGTGGGTCAAGTCACCGGGTTGGGTTTGTTTGGATTTGGGTTTGGGTTAGCCCAGGCATGTATGGAACGGGAATAGTACAACTTGCGGGTAAGTCTTTGGTTTGGGTTCGTCCGTTCGGATTAAACCCCTTTCCATGGAAAATTCAAATACCTTATATTATGAAAATTAAATTTATAATTATGATTATTTGATTAATAATTACTTTGTATAATTAGGAATTTAGGATGCTTTGATCCGTTAACACATCATGCAATTACTGGAAATACAAGGCAATGTTCATATGAGGAAATAACATATGGCTTAAGCCATTTATTTCCATAATAATTGCCAAATAACCAATAAACAGTTTATTCTTGATTTAAACTGTTGTAATAAAAATTTCTTTAAAAAAAAAAACCCTGCAAGCCAATTTCCTTTGTAATCCCTTTCTTCCTTAATTCTTATAGCAGTTGATATAATTAGGGGTGGAAAGCCTACTAAAATTATCGGTAACCGACGTAACTGATATCGATCAGGGTATGATGGTTCGGTATATTTTCTAGAAATTTTATTTTCCGTCGGTTCTTGTAACCTAATTGGTAGCGAATCCGGTAAGGAATTATTTGGTTTGATTATTACCGAACCGATCCAAAGAATTAAATCGTGTGTTAATGTCTAATAGTTATGAATCTACGATTGGGTTTTCTGTATTTATCGGGTTAAGGGATAGGGTTTGTACTTGTAAATTTGTGAACTGGTAAGTTAATGTTCAGATTTTAATTTTAGTACGATTTCAAGGTTAGAAATACTTTTATTCCCATAGATTTTTTTATTTGAAATATTATTTAATATCTCCATTTAGTTACTATTTTCGGCCATGTGATTTGTATTATAATTTTATTGTTTCTACGGATTTGATAGAAAACCAAGATAAACTGTTTAAAAAAGTTTTATCTTTAATCTAATTCAATAGAGTTTGGATGTTATGAGTCTTATGACTTTTATAGCAAGATATATTTGAGATAAAAATTTATGATAAATTGTGTTAAAAAAATTTATCTTTAATCTAATGCAATTTAAGGTAGGTTGCACATTATATTTGGATAAAAAATTAAGATAAATTATTTTAAATAAAAATTTAATCTTAATCAATTGTATTTTAAAGGAGGTTCATGAGTTGTTACTAACTATATATTTTTGATAAAAATTCAAGAACAATTGTTAAAATAGAGATTTATATTTAATCTAATTCAATAGGGAGGTCCATGAACTATTATTTGCATGATATGATAAAATTCAACATATATGTTTTCAAAAACACTTTATGCTTAGATTAAACTTTATAGATTTGATAAGCTATAATTGAACCGACCGATCAGAATTCTCTGTTCAACCGAGTGTAGGTTATCAATCCAATTTCAGTTTGGAATCGGTTCCGCATTTTCAAAACCACAAAAGTTCAATTGGTAGTGGTACATTGGATTCAGTTCGGTAACCGAACCATTACCACCCTTAGATATAATAGTAATGGGAAAGACATGAGAAAAGAGATTGAAACTAATCTCTACCATTGATAAGAGCATCACAGTGTAGTTTGAGCCTCAACCTAGAAAACGCAGTCAAGTAACAACAAATCATAGGAACAGTGGATAAGCAGTTCTACCGAGAGACTAATGCTGCCATGATCGGAGCTGACTGGACTGGACTGAACCGAACCGCCTACTCAACCACGGCGAGCAAATCACCAGCCCGGCAGAAACAATGTTTTCCATCTGAACCCAGATCCACCTGCAGGAATACATACATCAAAACATTAAAAATAGAGCTGTAATTGACTATAAATTCCAACCAAGTAGAACTCATACTATTTATATCTGATGTTCATTGTTCTTTTTATAATTGTTGATAAAAATTAGATTATCCATCTGTTTATGGATTGTCAGAAAAAAGAAAAAAGAAAATTTGACATCAAATGCAGACATAGAACTATTAGGAATCTCATCACACTAAAAATGACTGAGTCCAGACTCAGTTGATTCAACTAGCACTTTATCCCACAACAACAACTAAGCCTTAATCCCATACTGGATGTAGGGCTATCAAACGATCAAGCTGTTCGTGACCGGCTCGAGTTCAGCTCAGTAAAAGCTCGAGCTCGGCTCGGAATTTCGAGCTTTTGAGCCAGGCTCGGAATTTCGAGCTTGGCTCGAAAGCTCGAGCTTTAATAATAATATATTAATATATAATATAAATATTAATAAATATTAATATATGAATAAAAATATTTAATATTTAACATTAATATATAATATAAAATATAAAAAAATAATTTATAATTAAGTTTTTAATTTCGAGTTAAATCAAGCCAAACTTGAGATTTCGAAATTATAATTAAGCTCTTAATTTCGAGCTAAATCAAACCGAGCTTGAGCTTTCGAAATTAAAATCGAGCCGAACTCGAGCAAACTTATTCGAGCTGATTTTGAGTCGAATTCGAGCTGGACTTAGCCCGATCAAGTTCAGCCCGTTTACAACCCTAACTGGATGGAGTCAACTATATGGATTCTCCGTCTCCATGTTGCTCTCCAAAAAGATAAATAGATAAATAATAATAATAAATGAATAAAAAATAAAATAAATAAAAAATAATACATAAATAATAATAAATAATAAATAAATAATTCTATGAGGGTTGGCATGTTAAAGCAAAAAAATATCCCAGAGGATGAGGTCGGCTATATGGATTCTTTTTTTCTACGTCGCTCTGTTAAAAGCAAGATCAGGCTCAATATCTAACATATGTAGATCCTTAGACATTACCTCTCTCCACGTAATCCTAGGCTTACCTCTACCCTTTTTTTACCTTCTATAACTAAACTATCACATTTTCAAACCGAAACACCTGGGGTTCTGACGTATGTGTCTAAACCACCTTAATCGCACTTCTCTTATTTTATCTTCAATATGTAAATTGGATGGCCACTCATTAGAGCATCCTCAAGGCAATTATGGAATATCAAAAGCAACATAACAGAACACAGACCAAACCATAACCATTTCATATGTTCCCTTAATGGAGCAGAACCACACGAATATGTGATAGCAACTTGAAAAGGCAAGTGATGCAGGTTCTAATAGTGCAAAAAGAAGCATTTATTTTGCTATGTATAATTGTAGTGTTACTGTTTCCTTGTGTGTAAAAAGGATGATTTATCAAAAATGGTGGAAAATCTTCTAAAACCGACAACACTAACACTAACCTCATATGCATTGATGTCCGAGAACAGAACCTGCAGCGAAATAGAACATCAGCCTCAGAAGTAATTTAAAAAAAAAAAAATTACACATTGTGCACACCAAACAATATATTGTGTGGCAAAAAGTGCTAGTGCTGAAAATTGACAGACAAGATTCTCCATCCAGCATAAAAATAAGCAGGCACAAGCAGAAGCATTGTGGTATTTAAATACTGGTAAAATTAAGATCTTATCAATTGTTAAGATCTCACAAGAAAAGAAGTCATGCAGAACAAGACTTATATACAGGGGAAAATCCCACAACTGGAAGCCACTAGTAAAAAAACATAATAGAATGTCCCTGAGCTATATAAGTTTTGCCCCAAAACTACTATTAGTTTTAAACATTTAATAACTAACTAAGAACGTTGTCAAGCACATATTACTAACATAAGGATAGTGTAGCTTACCTTCTTTCCCGCTTCCAACTGACTAACATCAGACCCCACTGACAGAATCTGTTAAGTGTCATTAATGTGGTTAATTATCATCACAATTCACAACTAACAAAAGGAGAACTTAGCCAAAGAATATATAGCTTCCTCACCTCACCCATGAGATACCGTTCAAACTTTACAGCTGATTTTGGCAACAGAACACCACCTGCTGATTTCTGAAAAAATAAAGGAAAAAACAAAACAAAACAAAACATTGGTTTAGATGATAAACCATGAACTTCACATTCATACTACACATATCATTATTCAATTTCAGTGTGCATGTGAACAGTTGGTGTCTCGTGAACAAGTGTAACAGACAAAGTTACTTTAGTGCTTTCACCTTTGTAGAAGCTTAAGATGCCATTACTCAACAAGCAGCAGAATGTGCAATACTTGATAATAACAATAAAAATAATACAAGATTGCAACAATTTACCAAGTAAATCAATCACAGCATTACAATGGTTCATGTTACAAAAGTTCAACAAATTTAAGTTGTTTTATTAAAATAAAAAGGAGGGGGGGAAAATAAATGGCCACCAATTGCTTATAACTCAACAATCAGTGTGAACCCATAGCTACTCTCCACTTGATTTTCCACAGAAATGTAGTTCCTTGAAACCAATAATGTGGGAAGGTGATACGCCTTTCTTGTAGGGTTGGGCCCTCGTCATCAACTCAGGACGTAAAAGGAATCCTCACACCCAGATGCTGCTGATTAGCAAGTGATGCCACCTGACCAGGATATGCCTTGATGGCTTAATATTAGAGTAGCTGATGATTAGTATAAATAGGATGTTTGTATCCTGAAAACATCATCCAATGTTTGAATGAATCACTGTGCACATAAGTGTAGCCAAACCTTACCTTGCAAGCCGGTTTTCAAGGATAAGTTAGGGCTACACTTGTGTGAGGGCCGGGCCTTCGGGTCAGGCCCGCTACATTGGTGCTTTCATTGAGATGCCCCTCGGGGTTGGCGGGCGTCATGCCTGGAGCGGGCTGGTCCCAGAGTCGTGAAACGAGGTGGTGCGGAGGCGAGGAAAAGCCCAGTCTGGCCGCTTTCGAGGGTGCGGCGGGTGCCCCAGTCCGGTGGCGAGGCGTCGGCCTCGATGGGTGGGGCATTGTAATGAGATAGTCCCACATCACCGGTGATTGATGGGGTGTCACTTTGTGCACACATAAGTGTAGCCAAACCCTTACCTTGCAGCCGGTTTTCAAGGATAAGTTAGGGCTACACTTGTGTGGCGGGCGAACGCCGGGTCGTGGAGCTACATTAATGATGTCGCCTTTCTTGTAGGGTTGGGCCATGCGTCATCAACTTCCGGGGCGTAAAGGAATCCCTCACACCCAGATCTTTGATTAGCAAGTGATGCCACCTGACCAGGATATGCCTTGATGGCTTAATATTAGAGTAGTTGATGATTAGTATAAATAGGATGTTTGTATCCTGAAAACATCATCCAATGTTTGAATGAATTCTCTAACTTCCTGCCTTCTTTCCCAAGTTTCTCTCCCTCTCCTCTGAATCTCCTCTTATCTTAACATACGGAATGACCCTTACTTTCGAAAAGGGCCTTGATCTGGCCGAAGATGCATTATCGGTGGTGCTTTCGTTGAGAGCTATATCCCTCATGGCGACCTCTGCTGATATCCTGGATGCTTTGAAAGAGATGCGCAAGGAGCTGCGCACGGAGATCCGCGAGCAAGCATTATCTCGTCATCAAGATCTCCAACGATTCATGGCGACAGTGGATGCTCGCTTCGAAGATCTTTGTTCCCGGTGATCGTAATCTCGGTATGGCAAACCAACCTTCTCATTCGCAGTTCTCACCGTGGATTCCACCCTCCAACCTTCAGCCTCTGCCAAACCTCTCGATCCCAAGAGCCAGATCGTCCATCCTCTTACCGAATCCCATCTACCCCTTATCTCCATCTCCGCTACCACTGTCCGCCCAGAAAACCATAGATCCTTCATCTACACGCACCCTTCCGTTTCCCATTTCACCGGATCTCGCAAACCCTATCACCACCACCGTTGCTCCAACCCCCATCGTTCTCCCACCCATCCCCGCTCCAGATCGATTCCCCTTGTCAAAACCCTTACCTGACCCACCATCACCAGATCCACCTCCTGATGAATGGGATCAAGACCTCATTGAACCGCTGACTTCGAGCGAGACTATCAGCAGCGGTGGAGAAAGCGTCGAGAAGCTGGAGTCCGTCGTGCGTTCATATCACCATCCGGATCCGAATGTTAAAGGGGAGGTTACACCAGGTCCGGTCTTCCACCTATCAACTCGAGGCAAGCTCCACAAGGTTCTCCTGAACGCTCTTGTTCCCTGCCGCCAGTCCTGCCCTCTGCATCGCAATAGTGAGCGACCGCATTCACCAGAACTCTGTTTCCCTCAAGAGGGCAAGTTCATATATCATGCTCACAGTCAATCAACAATGGGAGGATCTTATTCCATTGGTGCTCATAGGACTGGACACAAGTTACAGGATTTATATTGGTTTGGATATGACTTTGAAGATGTGCAGGTTTGTGATCCTATTCTGGGATCATATGAAAGTGACACAGAGTGCCCAGAAGGAAGAGACGGATCTTTGTTTGATGTTTGGAAGCTGACCAATGCTAACATTCAGATTGTGGGTGATGTAGAGAAGATGTTTGAGAAAATGCCTCCTAAGGGCTTTGTATCCTTTTTAACCATGACTCGTGCTTTTGCAAGTAATGGCTTCTGCAGTGAATATCTTCCACTGTATTTGGACATGGAGAGGTCTCGCATTCCTCCCGAATCAGTCACCTTTGTCGCGGTGTATATTGATTCTGCAGGTTTGTTGGCGTCAAAAACCATGGAGTTCAACCCCGGAGAAGTGAGGAAACATGGGTTTGATTCCAGAGATTTCGAGGAAACGACACTTTTGGATGTTTATGCTAGATATAGAAATGTGAATGATCCTTACACGGTGTTAGCAGAGATGGATATCTCCAGTTTCGTTGCATTTCATGGACTGATTTATGCAATTGGGCCCCATAACTTGCTCTTTAAGCAGCTGTGGATGATCAGGGTATTGCCAAATTCTATAGTCATGTTGAAAATCAGCCACACCGGCATTGGTAATGGATCGATTGAACTGTGCAAGGGTATGCATACATATATTGTTGGACTTAGTTCGCAAGTCTCTGTAGTGAATGCAGTCATAGAGGTGTGATTGAATCTTGGAAATTCTGAGAGTGGGACGTGTTTCTTTGGTGAATCGGATGTACAAAATGTCTTCAACCGGACAACGATGATCACGTTTTGCTTGGGTAAAGGAGGTGTTGCAGGAGTTCAAGCTGCTGTAGGAGTTCGAGATGTGTTCGTGGAATTTACAGTTCATGGAGTTGAACACAGTCCAGGTATTTTTAAGAATTTCCTTGGGATAAGTCCGGTAGTTTTAAAGGTGATCATCCTATCTACACATGGATACCTTGCCGAAGCCATTGTGTTGGGTGACCCAGACATCGGAGGTCATATTGTTTATAATTTGAACCAAGTTCGTGCTTGGGAGTGTGAGATGTTTTTAAGAATGAAGCAACAAGGTCTTGATATCATCACTCGCATTCTTAGTGTTACTAGACCACCGCCTGAAGCAATAGGGACTACCTGTGGTGAACGTCTCGAAGGGATTCCCAGAACAGAGCATACAAGCATTCTTTGGGCCCCTGTTAGAAGGGTGAGGAGAAATCTCTGCAAGTTGATCTCACAGTTCAAAGTAGGGTCTTGCCTAGAGATTTCTGCTGAGGAGGTGGCAATTAAATCAGAGGAAGAATGGCAAACTATCCCAGTTTTGATCTTGGACAATTACAGTATTGGAAATCTAGTGGTATCACTGTTAGTTCTTGAGATAAACACTCGTGACTATGGAGCTGTAATGGGTGAGAAAGATCAGCGGAACAGTGGTGATGAAAGTGTTGTTCCACCCAAGGCTTCACTTCTCATAGTACTGGAGTTAATCTCATGGAAGAAAAGGTTCTCAAGGAAGGAGAGGATTATGAATGTCCTAATGAAGGAGTTGTAAATAGAGTGAAAGTAGTTGGAAAGCTAGAAGAGGGCCCGTTGTTTGTGCAGAAAGAGCATGCAGATGAAACACTACTCCAACTTGTTAATTTCGAGGTCCGTGAGCTCTTTCAATTCTATGAGTTACTGGTGACTAACATTCTCAGCATCTCCTACTCGGCTTGGAACGCCCTAGTAGCACACCCAGCCAAGCTCAACATCAAGAGAGGAGTGGACCCATGGGTCTACAAAATTTATGAATTCATAGATGATAGCCGGTTGTGGTTAAAAATGAGAGCAGGAATTCAAGAAAAGGGCCTTCAACATTCAGGCCAGGGCCTTCAACATTCAGGCCAGTTGAGGAATCCTACTTCCTTAGACTCCAAAGCAACAACCAACATGAATTCTATTGAGTGTGCAGCTTTTCTTGAAGCAGACAGAGATTGAAGAAGTTGTCTCAACCTGGGAACCCCTTGAATCACTCTACAAGCAACAATTTAACCATCACCTTGAGGACAAGGTGGTTTTGAAGGGCGAGGGAATGATACGCCTTTCTTGTAGGGTTGGGCCCTCGTCATCAACTCAGGACGTAAAAGGAATCCTCACACCCAGATGCTGCTGATTAGCAAGTGATGCCACCTGACCAGGATATGCCTTGATGGCTTAATATTAGAGTAGCTGATGATTAGTATAAATAGGATGTTTGTATCCTGAAAACATCATCCAATGTTTGAATGAATTCTCTAACTTCCTGCCTTCTTTCCCAAGTTTCTCTCCCTCTCCTCTGAATCTCCTCTTATCTTCTTCCTCTGGAGCCAACCCTTGCCCGAAAAGGGCCTTGATACGCTGAAGATCGTATCAGAAGGTCACTCTGATTTTATTACTTATTTCTCCTTTCTTCCTTCATTTGGTGTTACACTGACATCACTCCAGCAATGTAGCTGAAATTTCCTAAGTTCAACTGATCAAGTGGTAAAGTGATTTTATGACTGCTCCTTTCGTTTGGAGCTAGCACTAACATCGTTTCAGCAGTTCAGCAGATGTTTTTCAAAGTTCAACTCTGATCAAGCAGCAAAGTGAGATGAACTACATATCAATAGAATTCTCTTTACTTTTCCTTCCATCAATTCCCATTCTGTTATTCCTCGGTTTTCCCTCAATCCAAAAAAACACAAGGAACAAAATGCCTACCAATCTTAACACACGAAGAAGAAAAGGGGGGAAATCAGATAATGAAAAGAGAAAGAGTAAAAATCGTCTTTCAAGTGGAACAAATCGAAAAACTTCATGTCAAATTATAAATAGGGACAAGAAATTATCAAAGAAGAGGTTTGAACGGGAGATAGAGTAATACCTGGGGCAACTCCTCCAGACGAATGAGTACTCTATCAGCTTGGGGGACAACCTGAGCTCAAACCAAAACACCAAAAATTAGAGAAACACCTCCGTGAGAGAGAAAAAGTTGACCAAAAACGAATGAGAAAATAGAGACCTTGGAGGGCTCCAACTTCGTCGCTGCGGCGGCTCTAACCGAGCAGCTCCGCGGCGAAGCACGAAGAGAGTGCACGCGAGATGTGGACGAGTTAAGGAGGACGAATGGCTTCACGGAAGCGAGGAGAGACGACGCCATGAACGTGGAGATGAGCAAGCGCCGATAGATCGAGAGAGAGATAGAGGGGCGAAGTGAGGAAGGATGGGATTGGGTTGCGGGTTTTGATCGAGGGTTCTGGAAATGATCCGGGTTTCTGGATTGTTCTATGGATCCGGATTTGGACCCGATCCGATTCGAGACTCGGATTTTGATTCAAGATTGAACACGGGGCACCACCTTGAGTCTGTATATTAAGAATAGTGATATATAAATATATATACGTGATGGTTTTAATGTTTTTTTTTTTGAAAAGTTGATAAACCATGTTCATTTATTTGAAATAGGTTGTTACATTGTTAAGTTGCTACATTGTTAATTCGGATCTCTTGATGGATCAAGTGGGCACAAGCGGCTGTTGTGGCCTGATCGTGTGGGAGAGATTCTCTTGTCTTTCTGCATCTTCAAAATCCTCTCCCAAGGTGCGTGAGGTGGCTTCCTCCCTGGTGAGCGTTAGGCCGTGTTTGATAAAGTATTGCATTGTTTGCATTTGATCTCTTCTGGTAGCATGTGTGCTGTCAAACCAAAAAAGGAAAAGGAAGTCGGAGTGTCGAATTAGTTTCTGACAAACACATTGTTTATCATTGAAACATCTCCTGTTTCTCTCTATCTAAAGACTCCAAGTCACTGCCAACACAAGAAGGTTCCAGCCCGCGCGTAGCCCTTTGTCCAGTTGTTTAGAGAACTGGGTGCATCCATAGATCTTGTATCCTGGTGAGAGTATTCACTCCCAAGGATGTGGTTGTAGTGTGCTTGATTTCCTACTGAAAATCGGCATTGGAGAAGCGGGTGTTCTGTAGTTTCTGCTTCTCAATCACATAGGTAGCACCTGGTTTTTCCCCCTTCCAAGTTCTTTTGGCTAGGTTTTGCAGGGTGGGGAGTTTGTCTTCCCGCACCAACCAAACAAAGAGCTTGACTTTTAGGGGGGAAGCTTGTTTCCAAAATGTTGCAGGTAGGGAGCTTCTCATTCCTCCGCCGATCTTTGAATAAATATAGTGATTTGGATCAGAATGTTTGATTTGAGGTGAGCCTTCATAGCCTTCTATCTTCCTCCCCAATCCTTCCATGGTTTAGGTGTTCCTGCATGTTTTGGAATAGTTCTTTCGCGTCTTGCGATATGGGTCCTAGTTTGAGGAGTGAGTCCCTTGGGTGTTGCCATTGTCTTGTATCCAGAACTGTGTGGTCTGCATTCATCCACAGTGTTTGGAGTTCCGGGCATATACCCTAGCAGGGCTGTGTCCATTGATCCAGTTGTCAAGCCAGATCCTGGTTGATTCTCCTATCCTTGGTTTCGTAACCATGTTGACCATGGTTATGTCATGTTGTTCCATGAGCCCTTTCCAGAAGAAGGAAGCACGTGTGGGGGCCTCTCTGAACGGGTTCAGTTGAGTGCTCCGGGAATAGGCATGCGCAATGATTCTTCTACTGATCTCGGTTTCCCCTCTTAGGAGGTGCCACCACCACTTGCCGAGAAGTGCACTGTTGAAAGCCTTTAGGTTGAGGATCCCTCACCCCCTAGTTCCCTAGGTCGAGTTAGTCTCTCATATTTTACTAGGCGGTAGGCTTTTGACTATGGGTTGGCGCCCCTCTATTGGAAGTCTCTTTGTATCCCTTCAATTTGGCGCGTTACACAATGTGGTAGTTTGTACATGGCCATCCAATGATTTGGTATTGCTGACAGGGCCGAGTTGAGGAGAGTAATGCGTCCTCCCATCGACAACAGCCTCCTTTTCCATGTTGCCAATTTATTCCGGACCTTCTGAATGAGCTTTCTCCAGTCTTCCATGCAAGGTGCCGCCCCACTAGGGATGCTCAGGTAGTTTATTGGGAGCTGGCTAAGTCTGCATCGCATGATCTAGGCGATGTTCCTGGCGTTGGCATGTTCAGTCCCAATGAGTACAATGGCACTCAGTTATCATGTTTTTGAAAAAAAAAACATGATAAAAAAATGACAAAATGGATATCTTTGTTGGAAAAGAAAGAAATATACCATGTGTAGTAAAATTTAACTTCATTTCAGTCTCTGTTTTTTTTCTTCAAAGATGTCATCTTATCCAAATCAAAATTTTAAATTGTTTTTTTTTTCAAACAATATTTTGGTGATGGTTTTAATTTTTTGTTGGGAACAAAAATTAAAATGAAATTGTTGTAACTTTATTATTAAAAGAGAAATATACAAGTGTCATAAATTTCACTCCATCTTTTTTTTCTTAAACATTTCATCCTATCCATATCAAATTTTTAAATAGATTTTTGGGACACTTACCAATATAGCCTTTTTAAAAATATTTTATTATTCTTTTAGTCACAAAATTTTTTATTTGTTGAAATGACCTAGTCACCGTCCACAATATTACCTATGATTGATTATATAAAAATTGAGATTTTAAATGAAAACACAAAACATTTTTAACTTAACTCTTCGTAATAGTTTTTGAGAGGCTAAACTTTGAGTTTAAGCTAGATGAAATGGCCCTAGGGTTGTCTAGTCATCATCCACAATACTACTTATGATTAAAAATAAATATAAAATTTTTAAGGTTTTCCTGTAATTAAACGATAATCAACTTGAGTCAAAGCTAAACAACCAAAGATAGTTTAGATCTATAGAGCTAATTTTAGTGTTCTCTTTAGCTAAATGGCATTCCATATATTATTTAGCCTAAAAACAAGGCCCTCTGAGTTAAATGGCATTTGAAATGCCGTTTATCTCCAAATAGTTGATTTTAGTATTTTTTTGAGTTAATTGATGTTCTGCATACCATTTGGCTCAGGAGATAGGGCCCTGGAGCTAAATAACCTTTAAAATCCTGTTTGGCTCAAAATAGTTGATTTCAATGTTATTTGAAACTAAAATGTGTTCCACATGCTGTTTAACCCCAATGATATGGCCCTAAAGCTAAACCCTTTGAAAGATTGATATTTTTTTCAAAAGGGTCTATGTATACTTTATTTTTCCATATTTATATATTTGAATATTTATTTTCACCAATTTTCTATCCTAGTTAGCATCCAATCAAGATTGGACAACCCCGAGGTCATTTTGATAAATAAAATGAACCTAGGGCCATAAAATGTAAATTTTTTTTCAAAGGAGATATTGACAAATGGCCCCGTGTTTTTGTTCCAAACAACATTTTGGTGGTAGAAAATCCCTTTTAAGTGCTGATACATACATTTTATTTATTTATTTATTTATTTATTTATTTATTTATTTATTTATTTTGCATTGTTAAATTCTTTCATAGAATGGAAAAGCTTGCTATCTAAAATTAGAAGTGGGAACTATGAATTTATCATGTTAATGTATTGTGAGTTGTGAGACTCTAGAAACTATTGTTAACACTCTCTTTCCTTTAACTTCACTATTTTGGTCTAAAGACCTTTTAAAGAGATGGCATCTACTAAATCATAAACGGACAAGAACTTGACCTACAGCCACATTTTGCCAAGTGTTAGGTGGTCTCACGTTTCACATCTTTATTATGAAGAGTGTTTTTTTTTTTTTCAATTATATCGTGTTTTGGTTGATATAATATTTATGTCGGATTTCATTATTATATAGATGTCATTGCGAGTAAAGTTCTTGTTTTTTTTTTATTCTTATACCCCGTAGAGTATTAATTTGAATTAAATTATACAATAAGACTAGTTAATTATATTTTCTATTTTCATTATGTAATTTATTAATCTCAAAGCAAATCGTGTGCGATAAGACATTCATAGCCTTAATTATCTTAAAAATAATTGTTATTGTTTATGTTAGTGCGAAAATTGGTTTTGCCTCAAAATTCTCACATTGGTAGTTAAATTTGTTTGATTTGAGGGACTAAATCAAGAAAGGAAATCCAGATCAAACAATGGAGAAGAACACCATAATTTATGTGGAATACCCCAAGAATTCATAGAAAAAAAACACAGTGCTCTACAATGAATAGAAGCATAAGAAGAAGAAATGGAGAAATCACGCTAGGGAGGGAGTAATTCACCATAACAACAGAGTGTGAGATCCTCTGGAAGTCCGAAAAGCTGTTCAAATGGTCCTCTCCTTCTTTATTTGTAATTTCCAATTGCTTAGCGTCCAAGTTTCCTCCCATGTGTGCTGGCTAGATGCCAGGCGGATGCCAGCTAGGTTACCAGTTGGGTAACTGGATTGCCAACTGGGATTATTCTAGAGGTTTCGTTCAGCTTCCTAATGCTTAGACGAGGGTTACAACGCGTTCCACATGTTATTCTTCTTTTGCATGTTCAATATATTGGCAAATAGTTTCAGTAGATCATTTGGTATCTTGTTTTAACATAACATTTGGTTGAGCGTTTAGGCAAACCGTTTTGGGATATTTGCCTCTTATGTTGAGCGAATGATGGTTTGTGACTTTCCATATGTTAACTGATGGAGGTCACGTGTTTTCCCAATTTCACCAATATTAGTTTTTATATATATAGTCATAATACAGTCCATCCGACTTTATAATTATTCATTTACGATCACCTCATTTTGAGGCATTTGGAGAGCATTTTTTTCTTCCAAATCAAACTGTATAAATGGAAAAAACATCGAAAAATATTATAACATGTTGATTTTCATATAAGATAATTCGTCATCTCACAAAATTGTATGAAAATCGATATATTATCTTTTTTTTTATGTTTTTTTCATCCATATAGTTGGATTTAGAAAAAATACTCTCAAAATCCTCAAAATGAGACGACTATATTTGCAATATATGATGATACCGACCATTTGTATGAAAATTATATATATATATATATATATATATATATATATATATATATATATGAACAAAAATGAAAACTAAGTACACAAAGTCTTGATTTCTCTATATAAGCAATCTATATTATATTTATCCGTTCTCTATATTATCTCATTTTCTTATGCAACATTAGCTCTGATAATTTTTAAAATACACAAACTAATAAATACTTCTATAGTTTTTACTTTTTAGATGATAATATATAAAATATCATATACTATCATAAATCTCACTGGCTTGCCAGCACGTACTACAGGTCACCACACGAGTGACGCAAGGTCTTCCCTTTTTTTTTCAATTTATCCTACACGTGTTACCATCAATCATCCACATCAACGGTCCATTCTCAATCAACGGTCGCCAAGCTTCCACGCGATATCTCCTCAGGTGGGCCCCATGGATCCCTGGATACCGTAACGTGATATCCGGTATTTATAATCCGCGACCCGTATAAACGAAGAAAGATCCGATTACCTGCCCGGATCCGGCACGCGTTTCGCATGCTCTAACGGTATCGTAAATGACATCTCGAAATTCCAACGGGTATTTACCTGCATTTTTACCTTTTCACCCCTCGTCAACCTTAATCTCCCGAACATTTTTACCCAATTTAAAGGGGTTAAACGGTAACCACCTAATTTCTAAAATAGAAAAGGGAGTTTTGGGGTAATTAATGAAAACGAGAGGTAAAGTGAAGGTTTAGGGGTAATTAATGGAAAGTTAAGGGGGTAAACTGGAATTTCGACGGCGTAATAATGACAAATAGCGTGATTAATAGTATTTAATGGTGAGTGAAGTGAGAGGAGAACGTTAGAAAGCAAGAGACTGCTCCAGCGAAGCAGAGCGCGGTTGGACTTGTCGAGACTTCGAGAGTCGGTTTATGCGAGAGGAAAAGGAGAAGCCGCAGTGATTTGGTGAAAAAGAGAGGAGAATTTCTTAGGGTTTCAATCGCACTGTCGATCTTCGATCTGGTTTGGTACTTTATTACTCTCAGCTCCCCCTCTTTTTGATTTGATTCTTTAGTTCTTGATCGTTTTGGGGTGTTAGTTGATGGATTTATTGATATATTTGTTATGGTTTTATGAGTTTTCTAGGATTAAATGAGATCTTGGTTCTTGATCTTTGGTTTTCTTGCTTTTTGTTTGGATCTTGACGTGTTGCGATGAAGTAGTGGATGGTCGTGCTCGGGAGTGAGTGGTTGAGAGGATTCTTTCCGGTGGTTTGTGTTTTGTTTGGGAAGTTGTTGGATTTGTTGTGAGAGATAATTTAGTTGTTATTCTTGTAAAATTTGGAAGTCCAATTGGAACTATTGAAGATATCCAACAGAGGTAGGGTTCGTTGATATTCAGAGGCAGCTAGAAAAAATTGCTGGATAGTGCTTGTGAAGTTAATTTTGGTGGTGAGCTAAAATGCTATGTAATCTGGATTTTAGTAAGAACATAGTGGTGCAAGTCACTTAGATTCCCTTTAAGAACCTCAGGTGAAGTTTTTTGGACAGTTCAATAAATGGATGGTTTGATGTGAATCATGTGATGCTCTTGGAGCTCTATTTAGTATAATGCCACTTTAGAATTCAAATGCAGCATTGATGTTAGACAATGTTTTCAAGTGTATGTTGTTGCACGGTTTTTTCTGTCAGTGAAGCTTGACTTCGAGAAGGTGAAAATTGTCTCATGCTTGTTGATTTTTTAAAAAATATTTTCTCTGAAATTCATTTCATGGTAGTTTTACTGTCAAGGAATTAGAAGGGGTGTTGTCTTCTCAATAGCATGAACTCTAGTATGAATAGAAAAGTAGGGAATTATGCATGTGTCTGTGTTGCTCCAACATTTCTCGGATTTGATGGCTTTGGAGTTTTGATGGGGTCTCTGTGCAATGTGTGCAAGTAGTATATGTTTTGACTCATGTTTTTTTAACTTTTTAAATGCTGAATAACATTATTTTGCAGCTTTTGAAGGTCTTATGTCAGTGTATAGACAATATCTTTGATTTTTGCAGGTTCAGTTAATGCTGGTTCCCTCTCCCAAATTACATTATTTCATTTAATTGATTGATTTGGGGTCAGGGTACAAGCAGCCCTCTCCAGGGCTGATATACACAGATGCTTTAGCCAACATCCAAATGGCTATTAAAGTTTGTACGCTACATCCATATTTTAAGGAAAGAACCAGATTTCTGGTATGTCCATTGTGATTATGAATGGTCATGCATCCTGAGCAGACAAATGGCTGCTTATTCTGGATATTTTTTTTGGGGTATTTCCTTATGCTTTTGCTCAGAATTGGGAATTGTTGGGATAATGACATACCTCCACAATTGCTGTTCAAGAAATCTGAGCCATTTCTGAACGAAAACTATGATGCTGTTCCTACAAAGAATTTTGAGAAGACACCCTCGACATTGTCACATAACAATTCTGTGTCTTGTGACGATTTGAAAGGCGTTGGCTCGCTGAGTGGAACTTGCATACTAAATTCAAGCTTGCATTTGGTTAATGATCTTCTTATTCTAGGAACAGGAAGCATTGAGGTTGCTCCACATGTTTTAATCACTTGTCCCATCAAAGGCTGCTTAATATCTTTTAATATATCAGGCAATGCTAAAATTGGTTCATATGCTGCTGTAGTTGCTGGCTCTGTAGTTTTTGATGTGACCAATCTTACATTGGATGGCCACCAACCTTAAATACAACAGCTTTAGGTGGACCACCTCCAGCACAAACCAGTGGCACTCCAAGTTTATATGATGGAGCTGGTGGAGGGCACGGTGGCCGTGGTGCTTCTTGTCTGAAAAGTAACAGGACGAACTGGGGAGGTGATGTTTATGCCTGGTCGACTTTATCTGATCCATGGAGTTATGGGAGCAAAGGTGGCAGCACATCCTCAGAAAAACAGTATGGAGGGGATGGGGGAGGTCGTATATTGCTCATAGTGAAAGATACTTTGCATGTAGATGGATTTATAACCGCAGAAGGTGGCCAAGGGGGTTTGGATGGAGGTGGTGGATCTGGTGGGAGTATCATGGTCCATGCTTTCAAATTGTGAGTATTTTAGTCGCTTCTCCTTTTTATTTTCTTTCATTAGTTGTTATATATGTTCTTGTTGTTTTGGTATGACATTTCCATTATTTCCTTGCTGCTGTATATTTATAAGCATACCCCTATTACACATTCAAAGGTGAACAATAGCCTCATTGAATTTTAGAGCTTGTCCACTTGCTCACTATGGCAACACTAGATTTTGCTGCCCATTTGCTCACTCTATGGTATGACTATAGAATAATTAACACTAGATTTTGCTGTTTACAATTAGAGCTCCACTTTGTTCAAGGTTTCATTTGAAGCATTACTTCACTAAACAGATTGAACAGTGTCGATATTGTTGTTTTGGAACCTTTCAACTGGTTTTGAGAAATTTTAATAAGCTATTAGCATCTGCTTTGAACTTCAAAATGTTGATTTTCAGATGTTTGTAATCTAATAAATCCTTAGGAATGGCAATGGTACAATCAGTGCTGCTGGTGGAAGTGGGTGGGGAGGAGGTGGAGGTGGAAGGATATCCCTGGAGTGTTACAGCATACAGGATGTGAAGATCACTGTTCATGGTTTGTACCTACTATATATGTGTTTGAAAGTGCATTTATCTCCTTGTGATGAATTTAGCTCAATCACTTCAGCTTGTTTTTTTCTTTTGTGTGTGTATAATTATATTAACTAGCTCGTGATTGATTGATTTACCATATTTAATTTGTGATGTTGCAATGATATTGGTAGACACTAGCAAAGGGCCCCACATTGTTTGGGATTGCTTGATATTTATATATTTTTTTAATAAAAAACATAAATATATTAATATAGGATTTTTACATATAATTTTTTACTTACATTTACATGTTTATGTGGACTACTAGACTACATCCTACCTTTTCCCTTCTTTACTCTTTCTTTTTTTTTCTTTGCATCAGGTGGGCAGAGTTTTGGATGCCCTGAAAATGCCGGTGCAGCTGGTACAGCTTATGATAAGCTATTATCAAGTCTGAAAGTTAGCAATGATTATTTTACAACTCATACAGAAACTCCACTCCTTGATTTTCCCACAACTATACTGTGGTCTAATGTTTACGTGGAGTGCAATGCAAAAGCTTTAGTTCCTTTGCTTTGGAGCAGAGTTCAGGTTTTTTTATACCACATTTCCTTAGAATTATTCTAACAATTATATTTATGGTTGCTCATAGTGTTGCTATTCTATATTCATTATTTGGTTTCCATTTTATTGATGATGTTAGATGGGAACCATAATCATTAATGATGTTGTTGAATTGGTCTTTTATATTTATTATTTAGTGTAAGCTTCCATTTTCCATTTTATTAATTATTGTTAGATAGGAACCATAATCACTAATGATGTTGTTGAATTGGTCTAAGTTTCCACTTGTAAGTGATACTTGTTTATATTACAAAATTTTGGGTTTAAGGCATTTCTTTAGAACTTTGCAAAACAGAACTTGTAAGTTCTGAATTACCACTAAGGCTGCGTACAAAAGACCCAAGTGGTCTGACCCTTCCCCTGCACTCTCGCACAATGTCGAGCTTTGTAGCATCGTTGCCCTAAATCTCAAGCGCCTTGGGTGTTGTAATATAGTAATACTAATCTTGACGCGTCAAGTGATGTTTAAGGTATAGGCATGCATAGCATATTTATCTTCTATATGGGATAAGATTTCCTAGCAAATAGAGAATTTTAAATGAAATATTAAAA
Source organism: Dioscorea zingiberensis (assembly GCA_026586065.1). Taxonomy (NCBI): domain Eukaryota; kingdom Viridiplantae; phylum Streptophyta; class Magnoliopsida; order Dioscoreales; family Dioscoreaceae; genus Dioscorea; species Dioscorea zingiberensis. The sequence goes on from JAGGNH010000014.1 coordinate 411,238, forward strand.
TTATTCTTTTGGTAGAGTGAAGAGTCAATTTTCTGTATAGCTTTTAATATGATTAAAAATAGAAATATTTATGAAACAATTAGGATAAGGTTTTGTTAGCATACAGAGTGTGTTTGTTTAATGTTAAAATCATTTTCTTTAAACATACATAAGAGGTAAATTTGTGTATATAACTTAATATGAAAACAGAAATATTTAAGGAACAATTAGGATTATGAGAAAGGAATTATTCTTTGGGCCTTCTTTTGTAATGTAACTGGTTTTCTCTTTTCTGTAGTTAAAATAAAATTTTGATGGATAGACTATAATATGAACAATACTTTTATGGGTCATATTATATAGTTGTTATAAGGTCATGTGTTCAATGAAGATCAACATTTTATGAACTAATCTAAGCTGTATTTTCATTTTTTTTCCATTGTACATTTAGCGCTTAGAAGAAAGTCATGGTTTCTGAAATATAATAATGGCCTGGGGAATACAATCAGTGTCTTGACATACCTTTGTAAAATATGGATTTATGTTATAGGCAATAAGTAAGACACATGTTGGTAAAGATAGCTTGGAGGAATATGATTTTACTCCCTGCATTTTGTGAACTCCCATAGTCCCATGCATCAAGACCTGCAGATTTTAGTGGCTGATAGCAAATTCACCTTTCCTGTTGTTATAATATTTTTTGTGTTCTATTTGATGAAGTGTAGTAAGCTATGTTGTATTTCAATTATAAACTCTGGCGCAAGTCTTTCTTCATGCTTTAAGTAGCACCAGTCATTGGCTTCATGATTGCAAGTTTAACTTATATTTTGAAGGTGAGAGGGCAAATCAGATTGCTTGATGGAGGTAGCATATGCTTTGGATTGTCAAAGTATGGTGTTTCAGAATTTTAGCTGGTTGCTGAAGAACTTTTTTGAGTGATTCTGTAATACATGCAAGTATTATTTCTTAAATTAAAATGCTTGATTATGAATGTCTTTTTATACTTTATGCTTTTCTTAAAATTTACATCATCAAAGTCAGGTTTCACTTGCTCTCAATATAATATTACTTTCAAGTTTGTAGTGTTTGTTCCACTTAGAGCAGTTGGTATTCTGTTGAAGGGTCTATAGCTGGAACATGAATTTTTTTATTTTTTGTGGCAAGAATTGCATAAAATGGAAGAAATCATCAATTGTCTTCTTTTGTTCACGTTATACTTTTCAAACATGTCAGTATACTCAAGGTGTGCTATTGCAATTTGTTCAATGAATCCTCAAATTATGGAAACTCTTGAGTTAATATAAAAAATTGTCTGTTTGTGATTATGTGTGCATATTTTTTTTTGACAACTGAGTGCAAGTGCTCATGTATGTTTGTCCATGTTCTTTATCTTTGTAACTCTACATGCCTATTTGTTTATGTTAGAGCAGTTTAGCACACTATTATGCATGAGTTTTTTAGTTGCTTTATTTTCTTATTTTGACGTTTCTTCCATTTCAAATGGATACAATGTTTGTTCTAAACCATTTTTTTTTTAAGGTTTATGGCGCTTTCAGGATGTATGTCAAAATGTTGCTCATGTGGAATTCTAGCATTCAGATTGATGGCGGTGGAAATGATGATGTCCGCACATCTGTGCTTGAAGCTAGAAACTTAGTTGTTCTCAGGGTATGATTATCTGAAAGCTGATTCTCTGAATGGTAATCGTTGTATATTTGTTTTGCTACTTGAGTTTGTAAATAGTTATATAACAATCATTGTTTTCTGGGCAGCAAAATTCCGTCATTTTTTCAAATGCAGATTTGGGTGTTTCTGGCCAAGGGCTTCTCCGATTGACTGGTGATGGTGATGCTATTAAAGCTCAGCGGCTATTCTTGTCTCTATTTTATAATATAGAAGTATGATCTTTATTTTTAAATGGTACTCTTGTTCCTTAGGATGGAATTAAAACATAATATCTAATTCCTGCTCATAATAATTTTTTCTGTGTTGATATATCCTAGTTGATACTGTGATAAATTTGCCACTAGTGGGCACAAATTTGCAAACTATACATTTTATGTTAAAAAAATCACTCATATTACTTGGTTATATGATTTTGAAGAAGTTAGTGGTCAAGATGGAAGCAGTTATTCCCTGACATGTTTATTGGTGGAAATAGGTTGCTGACATTGAACAAATCAATAATAAATTCACAGTTGGTGTAGATGTTTCTTCCAAATGATTTTTGCAACTGGAATTTATCACACTAGTTTTCAGGATTAACCGGAGCTTAGCATTTTATTGTGAGTTTTTTTTTTTTTTTAATAATTCAATTGAATGTCGTCATTATAAACTTCACTGTTTCATGACTTATGGCTCATTAAAGTTTTCAGCAGTTTATACATTGTTTTATGCCCTTCTTAGATCTAGCTATTTACACATTTGTTCAAATGCTATTTTACTATCATTATAGGCCCTTTTCAGATTTAACTATTAGCATCAATTCTCCATGTACTATGTTACTATCATTCTATATACCATCTTGTCTGCTTTCTTTCTTTATTGGAATTGTAAAATGATCCTTTTGGTTGGTCATTCTTTTATTAACCTTGTGTCCAAATATTAGTTTTCCTTCTAGTATAAGCATTTGTGAAAATTGATTAATTATCAATTTTAAAATTGTTGATAGCTTAGGATTTCTGAGTTAAGTCTCCTTGCTCAATAGATCTGTATCTAGACACAATCTAATCAGGGCTCTGGGTTTGTTTGGCACAGCTCCATTTAAAGAAACTTGCAACAATATTTTGTGCTTATGTAAAAAGCTTTTTTAACTTAAATTCTATCAACAACAACAACAACAACAACTAAGCCTTAAATTCTATCAATGATAAAAAAAATACCTGTGGGGCACATGATCTTTATGTATGAAGGTATGAACTCCAACTGCACACTTAACATAAATTTGGTTTAACAATTTACAATTTCATAGTCAGTTAGTGTTTGGAGTAGTGTGCTCCAAAGGTATGATGGAACTCCTTGTAGAAACAACCCAACTCAAGCAAGCTTATACCACGAATAAGAAGAACTTTATTACTATAATAGAATAGAAGACCACAATGACTATGAAATTGCTAAAGGATTCAATGACAAACAATATAAGGCTTTGCTCTTTTATAGCCATAACTTGCATGTAGATCCCGATAATTAGACTACAATCTTCCATGTAAATCTCCTTGATTCAGTTGCCTAATTTAGAAAACCAACTATATTTAGCTCCCTTTCTAAACTTATGGTCCAATCATATTATTAACTCTTGACATATTTAGCTCCCTTTCCAAACTATGTTCAACATATTATCCGAAGGAAGATGTATTCAACTATCACTTTTGGCTATAGTTGAGTTAGGTGCATTTGGTTGTTAGACATTTTGCTCATAATTATCTACAATCTCCCTTTTGTGATGTTGAGGAAGTGTTTGCAAGTTGAAGTGTTTTAGCTTTTTTGAAGTAAGGTGCTTAGGCTTTCTTGGGCTATGTTTGGTTATTGGCAAGTGCGGCACATGATTGTTAATAATCTTGAATCTCCCTTTGACAGCCATCTTGGCTAATCATAATCTTCAATGTCCTTGTTTGATTTTGAAGAAGTGTTTGCAAGTTAAACTAATGCCGGTTTACCTTTTTTGGTTCAAGGTAGTTAGGCTTGGAAATTGGTGAGGTGCACATCTAGTGTGGTAATCAGTACATTGCTTGCATCTTCTTACTTTAGGAAATAAGTCAGTTATTTAAACTGGCTGATGTCTAGGATGGAAATTCTAAGGCTTGGCCTCTCTTATCACATAACCATCATTGCAGTATGCTTTGAATTCCTTAAATTATATTTGAGAGAGTCTTTTGTAGGGGTTGCTATATAACAAAGCTGATGTGTGGCCCTGAAGGTAGAAGGTTTTATTGCTCAGATCAATAAATTTCTCTTTATCTATTCTGCGAGCAGAATTTTGTTGTGTATTAAGGTTTTTTTTAATAACTTGGTAAGCAATACAATTTTACTTTTTAGTATGATTTATGAAGAAGGTTTGTACAACTGATTGGTATATGGAAGAACTATCATTAATCTAGCACTTTACTGTGGCATGAATTGGCAGTTCAGGGGTGATTACACATGCTTATTGATAAATTATGAATGAAAGACTGAAAAAAAAGCTATGATTTTATCTTACAAGGAAGCTTTTCTGAGCAGGTTGGCCCAGGTTCCTTGCTTCAGGCTCCATTGGAGGATGATTCCGGTAGCAGCTTGTAAGTGTGCAACATATATGTGCTTAAGATAACTCTTTGATCCTTCGTTTCATTAACAAGGTTTGCCACTTAAAACTTTGATCTGAAGGTTTTCTTTATCAGGGCAACACAGTCACACTGTGATAGTCAGACATGCCCAATGGAGTTAATAATGCCTCCTGATGATTGTCATGTTAACAATTCGTTATCTTTCACATTGCAAGTAAGTAAATTCTGCAATATTTTGATGTTATGCCCGATTTTCATATCCAAGAGCATCTTCTTTTTTTCTTATGCTCTTTAATGAAGCCATAGTCATCAATGATGATTTCAAGCATCCTTCTTAACCCGACTATCTATATTAATACATTGAATAAAATTATTGTATTTGTTGTGTATTAAGTATTTTTTTTTAAAACTTGGTAATTAGTCCAATTTTACTTGTTTGGTTTGATTTGTGAATTTGTACTAGTTTGTTGCCAGTATTTCCTTCACACAAGGGATGCCGATATTTTCTGTTTTCAGATTTGATGCTCTACAGAAAAGTTGCAATTGTTTACATATTATTGCATTGTGTTTTCTTCTCTTTGATTTGGCAACTAAAGTCACTTCTGCAAGCCTATAATCAAACTGATTATATGTCATTGTAGGGTTATTTATGCCTTGGCTCTAATCATTTAATGTAATATAAAAGATGTAAATAAATGAAATAAGCTTCTGCATACTGCTTCTTTCTTTATCTTTTTGTTTTTCAGTTTAATTTATCTCTTGATTGCTTCAAGTTAAATCTTCATTGGATTCACTACCTTTAAGGTCCAGTTGTTTTATAGTGCATCATGTTCCACCAAATTCTCCTTTTATGTGAAACTCACTAGCTCTAAGTTTTACAGATCTGCAGGGTTGACGATCTCACTGTCAATGGTACCATTAAAGGAACCATCCTTCACATTCACAGAGCTAGGACTGTCACCATTGAGATTGATGGAGTAGTAAGTGCATCAGAGTTAGGTGAGTCATCTACATTGCAATTTGACGAAGCAACACAAATTCTTAATTAAGACCATTTTCTAATGCTTGTTTATTTAATATGGTTTAAATACTGCTATGACTTCTTTGAGATAAAATTTGTTCCTTCTGCCCATCGTTGTCACTTGAATACTTTCATAGGTTGCAAAGAGGGTATTGGTAAAGGAAAATTTCTGAAATATGGAGTTGGAGGAGGTGCTGGACATGGAGGTCGTGGAGGCTCAGGGTTTTACAATGGAATGCTAGCAGAAGGTGGTCAAGCATATGGTGATCCTGATCTTCCTTGTGAATTAGGGAGCGGAAATGGTGGATCCAGTGAGTTACTGGAAAATGCTGCTGGTGGGGGGATGATAGGTAAGTATTTTATTGTATGAATTCCTGAAGTTCTAATCTACTGGGTTTCTCAACTGGAAACTGGATTCTGGCTATTGTGTTTTTACCTGTAAATATGGTAAACTTCAATATAATTGTAGTCTTAGGAAGACTGATGAGCTAAAGAAAAGCGAAAAGCTATGTATAAAAGTATCAAAAGCTAAAAGGAGTGGTGATAACCATAAGAATTGCAAGAGAATTTTAAATCAACATCCACTTTGAAATTTTGCTGATAGTAATCAAATGAAACAATTTTTATATTCTTTTCATTGGATTAGAATGCAGTTATGTGACAAAAAACATGGATACTTAGCTTTTGGTGCTTGCAAATGTGAAGGCATTATCACATTGTTCCTTTATGCAGCCCATTAGCAAGTATACATTTACATGCCACATTCCAAGAAATGAACATATGCTAATAACTGTGCCAGCTGGTCTTCTTATTACATGTATAATATCATGTCCATTATTATCATTAAAAGATATCCATTGGTCATGTATAATATATATGCGTATGCTTGTTTTTACCCATAAGTGTGTTGCAGTCTAATTTATATTTTATGAATTCTTTGTAATTTAGCAGTTTGTACTACCATCCTAATGTGTGTATCACTTTGAAATCTGTTCCCATGATAAGTCTGGATAAAAGGTTATATGAACGAGTGTATCAGATGCTAAGTATCTGTTACATATTGTTGGAAAAGGCAATGAACTGGAGCAATACAAACCAAGGGGAGATGTATCAATTTATTGAGTGGTCATGAGTGAACATGGTCTAATTAGGATTAAACTCAGATTGATGACTAAGGATGGTCTTGCCTCAACTCAGGCTGTTATGGAATTGGTAAATCAGTGACGACCCTAATTATCATCTATCTTGAAATTTAATCCAAGGGCTAAAGTTGCAGCAAAACTAGCAACACACTTTTAAGATGTACACATGATTGGCTAGTGGCATGCTTTGGGTGTACAGCCCCTAGCTGTGCCTATCAGGGCTGACATTCGGCAACATAAGAGAAATCATGTAAATAGGACAACAGAAGAAGATTGGGCAGTGAAACTTGGAAGTAAGCAATAAGGAACTGAATATTTCTATTAGTTTATCATGGTGAATGTTATTTGACATGATTTTGGTATATTTCCTGAATGTCTGTCTATATGCAAAAAGCCAGAAAGTCACTTTCCATGTTGAGTTTTTGACATATGTGTAAATGCAATGACAGTGATTCTTAAAAGGCGTGAAAGAAGGTGGTGTTCACATTTTAGATGCTTGATTTGTATTTACTGGTTGAATTTTCTTTTTCTTTCTTTTTTTCAGTTCAAAACCAGTCCATTCATTTTGAAATGTTTCTTTTGTTCTCCTAGTAATGGGTTCCATCAAGTGGCCACTTTCTAGATTGGAGATTTATGGATCATTGAAGGCTGATGGCCAAAGCCATAGCAGCTCTGCCATAAACCATAATGGAACTTTGATGGGTGGGCTTGGAGGTGGTTCTGGTGGGACAATTCTTCTTTTCTTCAATCACTTGCACTTGAGAAAAATTCATCTCTATCAGTGTCTGGTGGAAATGGTGGGCCTGTTGGTGGTGGTGGCGGTGGCGGTGGTAGAGTGCACTTTGATTGGTCTAATGTCGCCACTGGAGATGAATATGTTCAGATTGCTACTGTAAATGGTACAATTATGTCAAGGTATTTATCTTTACAATACTGTGATTTCTGCATTTTATTGCTGTAATAATAATATCTCTGAAGTTACCAGTCTATCTCGATTGCCAATACCACAGTTTTGTCTGTTTAGAGTATATCTCATGCTCAACATGTTGTCTAACATTTAAATTAAAAATGATGGTAACTTTCAGTTGATTTTGACATTACTTTGATGAAGGCCATTTATCTATTTTGTCCTCTAATTGCTGTCATTTTAAGTGGTTAATGAATTTAATGTTTTAAAATTGTTCATATTTAGTTTATACTTCTCTGTACTTACAACAGCTGATTTTATTTCAAAAGCTCAAAATCATTAAGGTATTTTGTTTTGGCTTGTTTCTTTTCATTCTTTAGCATTTCAATGCTAAAATTTTGTCTAAAGATTTCTTGTGCTTTCTTTGGTTTTCAGCTTCTTATTGGTCTCAAAAAATTTATGGCCTTATCTATTTTTTCACTTGACTCCACTTCATCATACCAACTGCTATCACATAGTCTTTGTTGCATTTTCTTTATTTATCGTATGTTCTCGTTACCACTTTTTCAGCTCTTGGTTTAAGCAGGGCTTTGGATCTCCTCATCTCAGAAAGTTCTAAGAGAATGTTTCCTTTTTCACTGTGCTAGTTTTAATTCTATATGCAGGCAGGCCAGAATCTTAACCTAAATGACAATGCATTATGGTAAAAAGGCCTTTTCATGAAGTTTGACAATGACCTGAACTGATAGCAATTTTGAGCATTAATCTGATGTTACCTTATTTTGTTGAAAGTTTTTTGAGCAATAAATCTGAAAATAAGATTCTAACATCAATTTTAAAATTGGCGCTGTAACTCTAAACAAGATGCCCAAATAAGAACATCCATGCTCATACCGATAAACTATTCATACCAAAAGGGTTATATCCATTTATAAGTTGTCAAGAGTTCAACCATAGATAATCTTCTCTTAACCATCCCATCATATAAGTGGAGGATTCATTAAATTGTGAAACGTTACCCTGCCATAATGTGATGGTTTCCAATGCTAATAAAAAGTAACCCATCCAATGGTATTTAACATCAAGAAAATTGCCAAATAAAATGCCCCATCTTTTCTGCTCGTATTTATCGAAATAACTTTTTGCAGCATTCATAACTTTGTACTTACGTAAGAAACTGGAGCTTAAACAGTAGCAGAAAGATTGAGTCCTGCATTGTGTGACATATTTACAACTGAAAATAACTGACAATAACTTCTAGCCATTTAGTTAAGTTGGTTCTGTTAATCATACAAGTTCTTGAAGTATGAATTTGAGTTTGTCCTATTTCTCTTTCTACCATGCACTTAATTTTTATAAACTGATGAGAACCAATTGCAGTTGCCCCAAAAAGTTTGTATAGTTTTCTTGGATAAAAGGTTTACCATTTAATTCACTGTTTTGTTTCTTACTAGTGGAGGGACTGGAAATGGTGGTGGGCATTATGGGCAAGAGGGAACAATCACCGGAAAGAAGTGCCCAAAGGGGCTTTATGGAACATTCTGCGAAGTATGTATTATTTGGATGTCTTTTTTTTGTGTGTTTTTATGTATGAATTGTTTTTACTTGTGTGTCCTCTCTGCTAGGTTATCTTCACATCAACCAAGAAAACTTTTGTTATATGATACAGTTTTAGTTTATGTAATCCAAACATCAACCAAGAAGCAGTTTCTCTGCATGTTTGGAACATAGATGTGAAGTATTCTTTTGGTACAATGAGATTGTTGGTGGGTGGTGTAAATACTCAAATCGTATAAATTCGAAACTTGTGATTGGCAACAAACATGTTAAATCTTAATCAATATGAATTTTCTGATTAGTAAATCAAGTTAAATTCTTTGGTGAATAGCATATTAATTGACTTTGTTGATGATCTAAAAATGTGTTTCAGGAGTGCCCAGTTGGCACATATAAAGATGTTGTTGGATCTGATGGATCACTTTTGCATTCCTTGTTCACTTGATTCTATTCCTACACGGGCAGATTTCATATATGTAATGCAGGTAATTTCTTCATGAACTTCTTACTTATACCACTAAAACCTTTTGCATGCATTTTCTTTCAGATTTTAAAGATTTGTTGATGCAAAACTTGCGGTTGTTTCTTTCTTTTATTGGATTGTTATCTATTCTATACAGGTGGTGTTACTCAGCCATCTTGCCCATATAGATGTTTGTCTGAGAAGTACAAGATGCCAAAATGCTATACACCACTTGAAGACTTGGTATACACTTTTGGTGGTCCTTGTCCTTTTGCACTTCTTGTATCATTTATCTTGGTTCTATTGGCTCTACTTTTAAGTGCTTTACGAATTAAAATGCTTGGAAATGACATCACTTATCAAGCCAGCAGTCCCATCCAGCATGATGGTTCCAATTCTTTCCCATATCTCTTATCTCTAGCGGAGGTAACAGTACAAGACCAATGCATAGTGTACTTTGATTTTATGCTTCTTTACTTTTTTTTTACATTTTTGGATATTTTTATCTGTCAATCTTCTCTTATGATCTTTTACTGAAACCTAGGTACCAGGGGCCAGCAGGGCTGAAGAAACTCAGAGCCATGTACATAGAATGTACTTCATGGGTCCAAATACATTCAGAGAACCTTGGCATCTCCCTTATTCTCCTCCTGATGCTATTATTGGACTTGTGTAAGATGGAAACAGCATTTCACAAATTACAGCTTGAAAATTAGAAACATGAATTTATTACCTCCTCCTTACTTGTACCAGACATGCTAGTTTTCAACCAACCATATCCATCTAGAAAGTTATTTGAAAATCTTTCCTCCTGTTGTATCTGTTCATCTACAGATATTGTTTTTCTCTACAACTATAGGCAGGGAGCTTCTTGGGTAGCCATAGGAAACTCCACTACAGAACACAAAGACACAATATCACTAGATTTCTAAATGTCAGCTGAGTTTGGCTTTAATTCTTTTGATCCCTGTTTTACAATTGTTATCACAATCTTATTACCCATTAAAGACAGGCATAATGGTTGGACAAGCGGTTTCCTATCTGGATTGAAATCAGTTTCTGTTCTTTTAAGATCTAGACCAATTTGTTCATTCCCTAATCTAATAGAAATCAGTGTCTACAATAATGCAATTATAAGCACTGGCTAGCACCTTGCATACAGGAAATCATTTCTTGAACTCAAATTATTATACTTGGAGTGTTCATCATTTGAATCATTGTGCTCTTCTTATTTGGGATGGATTTGTTTGATACAAAATTACATTTTCACTGCCAAATGGTTTATCAAGAAACTTCTATTTAATGAAATGCTTGTGTTGTTTGCTGGCCTGACCGTCTACAGGTATGAAGATGCTTTTAACCGATTTATTGATGATATCAACTCTGTTGCTGCATATGAGTGGTGGGAAGGGTCAGTTCATAGCATACTCTTGGTGCTTGCATACCCTTGTGCCTGGTCTTGGAAACAGTGGCGTCGAAGAAAGAAAATTCAACGTCTTCAAGAGTATGTTAAATCAGAGTATGACCACTCATGTTTGCGCTCATGCAGATCACGAGCTCTTTACAAAGGGATGAAGGTGATACATTCTCCTCTTATGATAATTAACTTTTATCCATTTTTTCTAGAATTGTGTAGTCTGTGAGTCCTGCACTGCATATATCTTTTATGCAGAGAGCTTCATTTACTCATTTGAAATAAATGTCAAACTAAAGCATTTCATGATTTCTGACATTATTTAGCTGTAAGGTGATCATTAAAAGTTATAAGGCTATGAATTTTTCTGCCTTTTTCCAATCATTGTTTTTAATAAAACTAACCTTGGATTTTACTTTATTTTTTGTGAACAATGTTATATAATGTATATGATCATAATAATCAACTATGATATATAACAAGGGTACTTCCAGGTAGGATTTATGACATATCAATGATCATATTTCTTAAAATACTCTCTAGGTCCCTTCAATTTGTCGACACCTATTTTTTACTATATTACTATATATAATTAGAAAATTTTGCCTGAGGTCATGTCAAATGTGTCTTTAATTGAAATTCCAATACTCACAACAATAACTTGTACTAAATGGAACATAGTTGCCTATGCATAATTTTTTCTTCTTGGTATCTATAACTAGAAAAAATTCATCTGAAGTTTCAATATGTTTCTTCCATGTTAAACCCCTATAATTTACAGCAACAACTTCCACTGAATGGAATATAGGGCTTCAAGGTCAACATTAAGCTAACATGGATTTGGTGTAGCAATCACGTTTTTGGACCTAGATCTGACTCTGTGAAAAGGTTGAAATTGTTGTTTCTGGCTTGTTTTTGGTTTGCTGGATTGGAAATAATCCATGATTATCACTGTAAACTATTTTGGTGTTTGCATGGTCCATTAGAAATAAATTGGATCAAGATTAGTTTTTTTTTTCTGCCCACTCAACATGTACGGCTTGTTATTCTAACATTATTTCCTATGTGACATATATATGTTGACTGCAGGTTGGTTCAACCCCTGATTTGATGGTTGCATACATTGACTTTTTCTTGGGGGGTGATGAGAAACGGCTAGATGTAGCATCCACTATTTTGAAAAGATTTCCTATGTGCATCATTTTTGGTGGTGATGGAAGTTTTATGTCCCCTTACTATCTTCACAGTGATGTGTTATTGACTAATCTCGTCGATCAGGTAGTACCAGTATCTGCAGTGTTTTCCTACAGTTCAATTCAATAATTCAGTGCCTTGGACCAACCCTTCTCTAAATCCAACTTCTTGGTCTTTGTAGTATGTTTCCACAACAGTTTGGAATAGACTGGTTGCTGGATTGAATGCTCAACTAATGACTGTAACTCAACGGAGAATCCGGCTCAGCATTGAGTCCAGTTATTACTTGGATTAATAGTCATGCGAATCCGCAGCTTGATAACCATGGTGTTCGAATTGAGTTGGGATGGTTCCAGGCAACAGCTTCTGGTTACTACCAATTAGGCATCTTAGTAATGGTGAATGAGTCTTTCTTCAACAATGCACACCAGCCAGAGTATTTAGAGACCAGTTTTAATGACCGTACAAGGTATATCACACACATAGATAGATGGATAGATGGATAGATGGATAGACAAGAGTATATCTGGCTACTCATCTGTGAAATTTAACTGAGAATTTTCATGTGCAAATTTTTTGATGATTTGTATATGTCACTTTTAAATTTTTTCCCCAGGAAAAACTCTTCAACTTCACGCAAAGGCCTTAAGCAGTCTCAACCAAATCAACCTTCGGTCAGCCATTTGAATTCTCGTAAGAGAATGACAGGAGGAGTAAATGGAGGGATAATAACTGATGCAACTTTACTCTCTTTGCGTTTTAAGAGGGACTATCTCTTTCCATTTTCTCTTTTATTACGAAATACAAAGCCTATTGGCTTCAAGGTAGGTTCTCAATTGTCATCTGAAACCGTTTTTAGTGAAAAACTATGACTCAACACTGGAATTTTCTTTCTTCAGGATGCATTGCAGCTTCTTATCTCCATTATGCTGTTGGGTGATTTAACCATTATGCTTCTCACTTTGCTTCAGTACTACTGGATATCACTTGGGGCTTTTCTTGCATTCTTGCTTATTCTCCCTTTATCATTGATCTCCCCCTTTCCAGCTGGTCTAAATGCTCTTTTCAGTCGAGGCCCTAGAAGATCTTCTCTTGCTCGTATATATGCATTGTGGAATGTTACATCCATATCAAATATTGTAAGTTATACCACAAACTAACGTCCTAAGTTTAGCTCATTCTCAGAGGAACATGTATAAGTGAAACTGACAGATGTTTTTATTTTGTTGTCCAGTAGATCCACTGTTCTATGTACCTATTTTGAGCCAGTTTAGGAAAAAAAGAGAGTCAATATTTACTTTCATTTTGCGCAATACAGTAGGATAATTCATTTTCTTGTATTTATAGTAATAAGTGGTTTGAGAACTATTTCAGATATTGTTCTGCAGTGTTTCAATCCTGCTGGGCGGATTAGCTAATGTTGTTTGTCTTCACTGTATCTTATCTTATTCAGCCTTTTTTCACTTGATGTGTGTGGATTTTCTGCAGATCGTGGCTTTTATTTGTGGAATTTGTTACGTAGGCTTTTCATCATCAGAAATGACTTCAAGGGCCAATACATGGAACATCAGAAGGTTTGCTTTGGTTTGAACTTAATTTTGCTTTTGGTTGCTTCTTTGGTGTTAGTATAATTTACAATTTGGATAATAAATCTGCTTAAGGATGATCAATAACAATGAGTAATCTAGACCCAAGTGGTCCAACCTTTCCCCGGACCTCGCGCATGCGGGAGCTTTGTAGCACCGTTTTTTTTTTTTTTTTTTTTTTTTTTTTTTTTAACATGAAGCGGAGCATTGGCGCAACTGTAAATTCCAAGTCACAGGTTCGAGTTATGGAAATAGCATCTTGCAAGGAAGTATGGCAAGATTGTGTACAATAGACCCAAGTGGTCTGACCCTTCCCCGGATCGCGCGCATAGCGGGAGCTTTGTAGCACCGGGCTTCCCTTTTGACTGTTTATAACATTTTCATTGATTGAACTTATGAGGATTTACTGGAGACTATTTAAGGAAAAACTTTTCTAAACAATACAATTTGCCTAAACATTTCCGATATTTTACTTGTGATAGTAAAGTTTGCAATTTGCTTTAAGTGCCCCCAAGTTCTCAAACATAGGTCTGCAGGTATGCCACCAACAAGCAGATCATTGCTTTCTGAAGTAGATACTTTGTTTATATAGAAAGACCTGACTTTAGCATGATAATGTTCATATAAAACTACTTAGGTGTTTGTCACTTCTCAAATTTCCTGGTAGTTGATTTTGTCTAAATTTTTACATATTTTTCTCAGTTCATGGCTATATTTTCAGAAATTTATCATTTTTCCCTTTATCATAATATAATTTTTGAATTACGTCGAGCTGAGGGAGGGGAAATATATGAAAAAATCAGAAAAAGGGATTTTTGGAAGTAAATGAAAAGTATATTCATCAATACAGTTGCTTTCATTTGCCTATTCATTTAATTTTCTTCAACCAAACATGAGATTTTGTTCTTCTTGTGTTAACTTCAACCCCAAGGGAAATTGTTTAGTTGCTCATCTTCTGTTACTTCAGACCCAGTGGGAATTGTTTAGCTGATTACATATCAATTTCTGAGAAGAGTCACCTTCCATGTGGACTCCATTATGCCTCCTCTGAGTCATTCCTTTTCCACCCCATCACTAAGCTATTATTAAGTTCCCATGGCAAAGTTTCTTCTGGCTCATGCACCTGAATATCAATGAATTATCGGACCTCTTGTTTTGGAAGCATGGTGGAACAACATTCCTTTATTTTGGGATTGTGAAAACTAATTCCATTCTGTTTCTTTCATTGATAGGGAGGACAATGATTGGTGGGTTCTTCCCACCACCCTTCTTCTTGTTAAGTCATTGCAAGCAGGCTTTGTGAACTGTCACATTGCAAATCTAGAGATACAGGACTTTTCATTGTATAGCCAAGATCCTGAAAATTTCTGGGAATGTTAAAGAGTGTTTAGCAAGGGAATATGCCCAGACTACTGCTGGGTTTTATGAAGCATGGGAATCCTGCCTGAGGGTTGGACACAAGTAGTTCTTGATTCCTTTGGCACAGATTTTGAGCTGCTGTAAATATGTCTATTCTTTGTATAGGTTTGGGCCAGTTTTTTTCCATTGTGCATGTTAATGCCAGGAAAGGACACTGAAAATTTCAATCTGGTGTGGCATAATGGTCCGTGGTATTCACTGTTGTTGAGTCTAATGCTCACTTTCATCGGCATGTAAATCTTAACTTGTCGAGTTGTTTCCCAATCCTGTTGTGGTTAAAATTCAGTGTGGTTGAAGTCACTGTATTTAAGGTATTCAAGATGGGTAGTTGACGAAAGTGATTCCATGGGGAATTGGTTAGTGTGCGCGCTCACAGTGGGGTATTAAAGATTGTGTTGATGACTGTCAAGTTGCATTGCCAGAGGCTGTCAAATTTCCATTCTATTCATAATCCAGGTGCGGTTAGTTTGTGACCCATTCCCTTCGGTTTCTTTTTGTATATATATCCTTGACCAAATTAATTTATAGCTTATTGAATGCGGTCGCATCTAAGAATGTGTATTTAAGGGCTGTGCAAGGCCTGAAATGGCATGACCTCTATTTTATGCATGCTAATCATCTGAGCAGGTACATTATTTTTAATGCATATTCAATCAGTTTTTGTCGTAGTAGAAAAATTATAACTAGTTGTGTATCCTATTTTGAATGTTGATGAAAGATTCCGGTATATCTCAACTAATTTCATATTAGAACTTGTGTATTTGATTGTTTTAGTTGCAAATGATCTATGTAGTATCAAAATTTTTATTCATTTATGGTGTGTTTCTTTTGAGAGATTGAAAATGAACCTGAACTAATAAGCTGTACCTCCAACCATCCATATTTAGAATTATAACTCATATTTTTGCACAACCACTATATCAATTTGAAAGAAAATTAGGCACTTCACTGAATCTATTTTCACTACTTTTTTTTTTTTATCATAGCTCTACATTCAGTAAACATTGTAGATTCAAGAAGAGGAAAATTAAATAATAACAACTAAAAAAAAAAAATACATATTTTCCCGCCCACCTCACTGTGCTTTCTCTATTCTTTTTTTCCATAGATCTTCCACTAACACTTCATGGTTCCCAAGAATTTCCACGTCTACCTCTTCATCAGATTTTCTTTCTGACTGATGCCATTCTTTTCCTTTTTCTCCCTTTCATGACTTCTTCTGTTGGTACTCTCTCTCTCTCTCTCTCATGGAAGTTGATGGTGCTTTGCACTCAAATCAACAAAAAAGGATTCCCATCTTGCTTCTTCTAATGGAATGCATTATTATGCAAAAGAGGAATCAGACTTTCTGACTATGCTTTCATCTATTACTTCACAACAATTAGGGTGGGCTTGCTTGGGCTCCTTTGCCTTTTTCCCCACTGTTAATTTCAACATGCCTTTTCTAGTGGATGTCCATAGAGCCTAAGCTAAGCAAGCATTATCCATATCTCCAAATTATATGCATGGCCAATTATTTAAATTTAAATTTAATTATAACTGTCAAATAAATAACACTGATTTGATTTAACAATTTCCTTTTAAAAGAAATCTCAATCAATAGTTTAGAGATTTTTTTTTTATTTTAAAAAAAAAAATTAATAGAAAGAAAGTATGAATAGAATTTCTAGAAAAACCAAACACAAAAGTGTGAACAGAACCTTCTCTACAAAAATTTTAAAATTACATATCCATCCCTAGAAAGAACTATGATTGTTGTTGTGTAGTGTGTACATATAGTTATGGCAGGAAAATAATGAAAAGTATTTGGTTGGTTAGGTCTAATGGGGTAACGCCATTGAACCCACACCTCCTTATCTTGTTTCAAGTCATAATCCATGAAAGTGGCCCTTGGTGTGTATTGCATCCCTATGCCATCATCAAGCATGCCAATGACTAGTAAATATCTCATGCTCTGGTCTTAATTAGTTGTGCATGAAATGGACTAATTCTAGCCTCCCTTCACACCTTCAACTCATTAGCATGGAATGCCTAACCCTTTTTTTGTCCATTGTCCTCAACTTATTCTTTTCTTTCTTGTTGATGGAGTCTCAAGAACAAGAATTATGGAAGTTTTGGCTTTTGGTGAAATGAAGACATAGGTCCAAATAATGAGTTGTAGAGGAATCAAATCAAGATCAAGTGGAGACACTGATTGCTTTGGAGTTGGTATTCATTTTTAGGCAAATGGGGATGCATATCCATTGAAAGAACATCTCTTTTGGGCTACTTCTTGGTAAATCTTATCAAGAGAATAACCAAAGCTTCAATTGAGCATATGAAAAAGAAACAAAATAATTAAAATTCGATAAAAGTTGAGAATATAATGAGACACAAGAAGAAGAAGCTTGAATTCGATGAAAAGTAGATAAAATAAAATTTAAAAAAATTGAAATAATAAGTGCAAGTTGAGAGATTACTATCAAATGTATGTCAATTGATATTTTTAAGGTTAAAATGAATTTATATCTCAAAATGGGATTGGTGGTGTTGTAAATTGACCAATTTGATAACTATCAACTTATAAATATATATTGATGAATGCCCATATGTTATTTTGAAATGGATGGTCTTTTGTGGGTAGTAGAGAAAGATTTGTTGGAAGTTGGCTTGGTGGTGGTGGAGGTGATATGGTTATGGTCCTTATGGGTCATGGATGTTGGATATAATGGGGGTTGCCAACCCATTTAAGACCCTCACATCACCCTCATGCATCATATATACATATAAATGTGTATCTCTTGTTTCTTTTATCTTTTATCTCTTATAAATGAAATATAACATACTCCTACATTAAAGTGCATAATTTTGAAAATCATATTTATTTGCTTTTTTTTATAAAAGTAGATAAATCATATTCATTTATTTAGAGAAAAATAAAGGTTAGACAAGAGTTCCTAATCACATTTATTTGTATATCCCCTAAAACATCAATATTTTTGTACCATAGGGTCATAAATTGATTATGTTCATCATCTTTTTACTTCTAATCTCACTATCATATTTAACATACCTTTTTTTTAAAGTACTTTTGACTACATTAATATATACATAAATACAAATCACACACTTTGATATGAGTGAATATGCAAATTCTCATTATATATATATATATATATATATATATATATAATTAATTAATATTTCCTTTTTTAAGAAAAAAAAGGGCTCAATAAATTGGCATCTCCTTCTCTGTGGCACTCTGAGATGGCAGCATCCCTTTTTCTCAGAATTTCAATTCCAATGTCACACACATGGGAGGGGAAGGGACTGGTGGCCCCAAGGAACCCTATCCCTCCCTGAACCCTAACCCTAACTCTAACCCTAACCCTACACAAAAGGGCAGAGGAGAAACAACTCAACAAGTAGTAGTTTGAGTTTTGAGGTTGGAGATTTAATTTAGTTTTCATGGAAATGCAAAGACTTGGAGAAGAGCACCACCCACCAAACCATGCATGACTCCCTGCATCTTCTTTAGATTGAGATGACCCTCCTTCACTACTCCCAATGCATGGACTCTCATTTGAGTTAAGAAAACAGGGAGCACCTCTTTTTAGAACCCTTCATTCAATCAAAATGCATATAATCCTTGAGGATGAAAACAAACAAACATTTTTTTCAAAAAAAAACAAACAAACATATAAACAAACAAAGGACATGTATGTAGAGAGAAAACATGAGAAAGATATGGAACATATAATCCTTTCTGGCTTTCTCCAAGTGGACATGATTTCTAGATGTAATAAACCAAGTCATGGACCTCTTTCTCTTTCTCACATTTCCATTATAACATTGCTTGTTTTATGTGAAGCAGTGAGAGTGACAAATAGAACTTGTTCATGTCTCAATAATTAAAAACAGTGCTCATATATTAAGCTAATTGTTTAAAAGTTTTATTTATTTTCATTTTATTAAATGGGAATTGGAAAAAGAGAGAGAGAGAGAGAAAAAAATTCATGTATGCATTATTGAATCTTTTGTTTTGTCTCTTGTTCTTTTCCCATTTTGACTATGAGACATGTTTATATATTATAAGTATGTTTCACGAAGTTAGATGCATTAAGTAAAGATTAATGAAAATTGGATGCTGTTGTCCACTAGGTTGTTCAGATGGTTGTGGAGTCAGTCAATAAAGAAATCCACATAGATTGTGATCATTTATTTAATTTAATTTAGTTTTCCTCCATTTTTATAGAAAAGATTAAATATTCATATATTAGTGATTTAGCTAACCTTATTCTTTTGGTAGAGGTGGGTGGGTAAGAGGTCTTATTGATTTAATAAAGTGCTAACTTTGGAGGAAGGTTGAATACTTTATTGTTATCTTGTGTGATTTATTATTATTATTATTATTATTATTATTATTATTATTATTATTATTATTTATTAATGTTTGGATTTATCAAATTTTAGCTCTGCAATTTATGTTTGTTTTCACAAGACCTACCTGTAATTAAAATTTTACAATTAGACTATTTAATTGATTATCGGCATTTCTCAAGATTGAATTTTCTTGAGTAATTAAATTTTTACAATTAAATTGCTCGTCTAATTACTAGCTTTTGATTTTTTTTTTATTAAGATATATTGGAGTATGTGGCTCATATTTATTGTGTGCACATGGCAAAAGAGACCGATGTGGGAGCCAGCGGAGTTTGCTCGCGATGACATCTGCCTTGCGTGATTGATATATTTTATTAGGGACTCCGATTAGGGATAGGGTCCAGGGCAACACCCCCCTAGTACGGTATAGGGTATTTTTATAATTTTTTGTATAATTAAGGTTAGTATAAATACATATGATATAATCTTAAATATTATGATAGTGGAAAAAATATGGTTGCTTCACTCCCGTGTACGTAGGCACATTGTTGAATTATGTAAATTAATGTGTGTTATTTTTCTTTTTTTTGATTTTTTAGTTATTTGGTTTTATTTCATCTTAATTATTACATCATAAACAACAAAATCGCTTTTTCCAAAAGATTTCTATGATTAATGTTGATTTAGAAAGTTAATTCAGTAAAACTATAACATTATTGTTTCTATCATCGATTAAATTCTAGTCATTAACTAATAAAAACCAAAATCCTAAATAAAATAAACTTGTTAATTTTACATAGATCGAATTAAAATAAATCAGACCTTTTTTTTTGGCAACCTAACTTTCAAACATGAGTGAGACCATTTATATAGAGCCTTCTTCTACTTGTTCTCTTGAGTGTAATATCTCGTGATGGAATATTTTATATTTTTTTTATAGGACCAACAACACCACCACCACCACATCAATCTCTCTCCTTATCTTGCATTCAATTCTCTCCATTCCATTCTATGATCATGCTTGTATAATTAACTGTTGTTTATGATTTGTGGACAATTAAATTATTGTCCATGCTTTATTTCAGGCTAATTATTTAACATTATATATAATTTGCAATTATATATATAATGTATTCATCATAAAGAATAAAAATACAAATCCTAACTCCAATAAGTTGAATAATGGATCAAATAAAAGATATCATAAATAGTTGTTCTCCATGATAAAAGTTGGTGGTAAATGATTAAGCAAGGCAGTTTAATTAGAAATTAAGAAAGAAGATGAAGATGGAGAGTTGGTTCATTAGTGTGCTAGAGTTAGGTTTAGGTTGTGAAGACCTTGTCTACCAATAATGTAACAGATACATCCCCACTCACCCCTAAGTTTAAGAGTTCATTACTTTTTAATTTATTACTCACTCACATTAAGTCCATGAACCACCTCATTTTGAAACTTTTTAATAATTCAATTAAGTAATATTACTTTGGTTCGATAATTTCTTTATTTTTTTTTAACTATTAATATGACATGCAACCTTGCTCGATATTCTATTAGATAATTGTTCGATGACTTTTGATAGAAGAAGAAGAAAAATATGGAGGAATAAAAACAATTTCTTAACCTATTGGCACAAGATCCCTTATATAGGTCTTTATTGGTTATAATAATTTTCAAGTTTGAACCCCCACAACACATGCATGCACAGGTGCCGCGTTGTCCGCCCATGACCAGGGGGTTTGTGGTGATGGTTTTATATTTGAATGTATTGGATTAATTAAGTGGTATTAGTTTAGTTTGTCAAATGTTTTGATTTTTTTATTTTTTATTAATGAGTTATTTTCATTGATGATGATATATTGGTTGCCAAGAAGAAGAGATGGGAAAAGAGAGAAGTAGAGTGGGAGATGGGTGAGGGTCATTGAAATATTGGCAGAATGGGTGGATTGGCATTAAAGAAAAGGCTGAGAGAATAAAGTGATGGGGTGCATCACACCCATTTGCTTGCCTTCTTTCACTACATGACTTGGAACTTTGAAAATTATCATGATGTTGATCATGCCTTCACTGTCTCACAGGAAAGAAAGCAATGTATTTATGATATCTATCTATATATATATTTTTATATATGGTTTGGTTGACACTTATGCAAATATGATAATTTATTTATTTATTTATTTATTTATTGATTTTTGAGCTATGTATGTATACATTCAATTATTCATTATGATTTAATAACAAAACAAATAATATCACATTTTTTAGTTTTATTTTTTTGTGTTAATAAACTTGTTTGCTTTCATTTGCTTTGTTTTTCACTGTTTTCTAGGGTTAGATATAGGGGCCACAACCCTTCCTTCTTCTCAATGAATTGATTCCATGCTTTGTGGGAAGGGTTGACAACAACCCCCTACATTGGAACTTATTGTGTTACTACTTCCAAAGGGGCCACACCTTATTGAAAGAATCACATGCCATTCTCTCCCATTCTTCTTCAAATCATGCAAGGGATCCCAATTTTTTTTTTAAAAATTTTTTTTACCACTTTATTTATTTATTTATTCTTCTCCACTTCACTTGCAAGGAAGGAAGGGGGTTGGGTGGGAATCTTTCTTTGATCCCTTTCTCATTTTTCAACATTAGTTGTATCAAATTCTAGGTAGTTCCATTGAATGTATAATATCATCTTGAGTGAATGATTTTCAATGAATTCTTGATTTTGTGGTTTTAAGTTTCAATTTTAAATTTGATTGATAGAGAAAGAGCCAAAAAAAAAAAAAATCTCTAGAATGTGATTCTTGAGATGGACACACACAACACAATGTGAGGAGTGTGCTAAGAACCAAAGCAAGAAAGTTGGATAAAATGTGCTGCCCTTGATAACTCAGAGGACATGCCATGGACTTTTTTAAGAAAATTTAGATTTTCATTTCAAATTTTGCAAAAAATATATAATTTTCTTTTACATTAGAATAGAGGGTATAATAAACTAATGATTATTTTTATTTTTATTTTTTGTAAAAAATAGGGAGGAAAATAATTAGGTTAGAGAAGTTGAAATCCAAATCCTCCTCAATCAATCCCTAATGAGTTTGAATAATTCTTCAAGCCCAAGATAGGATTAGAAACTCAATTAACTAAAACACAACAAGCCCAATTGGAATCCCACATCTCCCTCCCAAGCACCCACATGTCCACTAATTAATCAACCTTTCTCCCTCTTCTTCTTCTTCTTTATCTTTTTTTTAAAAAAAATAAAAAAAGAAAAGAAAAGAAAAAAAGGAATTTATTAAGGTGGTCTTAATTAATTAATAATAAGTAAAATTAATGAAATAAAAACCCACCAATTAAGCCGAGCCGCTCCGTCGCGTGCGTTGGAGAAGAACAATAATAATAAGAAGGCCGTCTTTTGGAGCCTTTCGCTCGCTCGTTTCCAGCGCGGCGCCTTCTCCTTCTCTTCTTTTCTAACTCTTCTTCTCTCATACATAACGTCGAACACCTTATGTGCGCCGACGACGAGCGCTAGACAACTCCGCCTCCCTTTCGATCAACTACTCCTCCCTCGATCTATATCTCCAATGGCGGTCCAGGCTCAGTACCCTGCCAATGCTCTCTTCCTCCATAGGTCTGCTCTTCTTCTTCTTCTTCTTCACCTTCCTTCAACTTCTCGGGGGATTCATTTCATTTGATTCTCGGTTCTCGGCTGCTGTGCAGGAGTGAGGCGGAGATGAAGGCTGTGGATTACTCGCAAGACCAGTCGGCGGCCGCCGCGTTCTTCGCCAATGGAGGTCGGTGGGGCACTGGCGTGTTCTTTATCTTCTTCATCGGTTGGTTTTCGCTGAGTGTTTGGTTATTGGTCACAGGGGCTGGGAATCCGAGGAAGCGAGGGAGGGAACCAATGGCGGTGGTGGCGCCTGTGAGTCTGTTCTCGTTGCAACCTCAGGCTCCGCCGCCCACGGTGGTGAGTCTAGCCCAGTTGCAGATACAACGACAGCCTCCTCCGGTCGTCTCTACGGGTCTCAGGCTGGCGGTTGAGGACCAGAGCCAGACCCAATCAAGCGCCTTCGTCCCGTCCTCGTCTTCTTCTCCTCTGATTTCGTCCCTTCTCTCCGATGATCTCACCGCCCAAATCAACCTGCAACGCGATGAGATCGATCGGTTCCTCCGATCCCAAGTATATTGATTTTTTCTTCCATTTTTGTGCTGAAAATGAATGGATGATTGATTGATCGGTTTCTCCGCTTCCAGGCCGACCAATTGAGAATGACATTAACGCAAACACGGCATCGCCACTACCGTTCTCTGCTCGCTGCGGCGGAAGAGGCGGCGGCGCGCCGGCTAAGGGAGAAAGATGCCGAAGTGGAGCGCGCCACCCGCCGCGGCGCCGAGCTCGAAGATCGTCTCACCCGTCTCCGCTCCGAGTTGATGGCGTGGCAAGCCAAGGCCCTCTCGGACCAAGCCGCTGCCGCCTCCCTCCACGCTCAACTCCAGCAAGCGGCCGCGGCCGCCGCCGCCGCCGGCCCAGTTCACGGCGAGAAGAACGAACCGCCAGCCGACGACGCCGAGTCGGCCCACATCGATCCAGCGCGAGCCGAGCCTTCATCCAAGGCTTGCCGGGCGTGCCACGCCCGGCCATTATCGGTGGTTCTGATGCCGTGCCGCCACCTTTGCCTCTGTTCCGACTGCGACGCCGCCGCCCTTCCCTGCCCCGTTTGCCGCTCCGCCCGGACGGGCAGCGTCCAAGTCCTGCTCTCCTAAAAAAAACAGAAAAATAAATAAATAAATAAATAATAATAATCACATTAAAAAAATGAAATATTAGAGCTCCTCTCCTCCACTCCACTGTTTTCCCTTTTTTTGAGGTTCTTTTTGAAAAAAAAATGATGAAATTATATTAATTCTTTTATTTTGGAGATGGATTAAGATATATATAAAATGCTTGTCCCGAATTGAATTATTTTTTCAAATTTAAATTATTATCGGTTTTGGCGTGAAGGTATGGTACCGCCAAGTACGAGCAACGCAGCATGGCTTTTCTCATTTTTCTGGTGTGATTCGGCAACGTGCGGTGCGGTTAAGTTAACGGGCACCGCTTTGCGTTTACGTAATCGCGTGGAAGGACCACCTCCACGGTCCACCACACCAATCCAGGCGGTCCGTTGCGTCGCAGTTCGACGCTCTGTTCACATCGTCACATGGTTCTTTCAGGCCGGGAGCAGCGTAATCTGAGCGCCACGTGGCAGTCACGGCGGTTGTATCCTGCCCCGCAGCGCAACGTATCATCTGGGCGGTTATGAGTTAGCACCCGCCCATTAATGGCGCCACCGCCACGTTTTCACGTGGGCTTGATGGATTGGGCTGGGCCCATGAGCCCAATATGAAGAAGGTCTTGTAGTACTGTAGACTGATGAGAAATGTCCTGAAGAGTGTTGGAACCCTAAAAATCTAAACATCTCTATAGGGTTTTGAGTCTTTGATGGACTTGAGGGATGGTGATAAGAGTGGTGTTGATTGGACAAGAGGAGGACACACAAGACATGTGGCTTTGAATTATTTATCAGGTTCTAGTCTTCAAAGGCGTTGGAGAAGCAAGATAACCAGAAGGGAAATGGAATGGGTTTGTTGCTTCTTTTGGTTTGGAATGCCCACATGACCAGTTTCAGTAGCCAGATCTGAAGGAACTCAACTAACATATCTTTAAAAGTTCATATCTAATAATTATGCATTGCTGAGAAGTTGAAAATCATCTGGCATTGATTTCATTTAAAGTTAACGGTGAATTGATAGAACAGAGCATAACTTCAATGGATTTGTGGCAGTGTTTTTAAACCCGGATCGGACTGGTCGGTCCGACCGGCAAACCTGGGAACCGAGTGGCAGTCTGGTCTGAGTTTCAATATTAAGGATTTTAAGAATATATATTTATATTTGTTAGCACACAAATAAATAAATAAATAAATATATATATATATATATATATATATATATATATATATATATATGTGATGTCATTCAATCTGACCAAAATGAGTTATTTAGTCAGACCGATTGACTCGTGACCCAGACTTGAAACCGATTAGCTTCCGAGCCCAGTTTTAAAAACATTGAATTTTCATGGTAGTTGGTTTCTGAATTAAGGCTCTTGTTTTCCAATCTTGAATTTCAGAGTTCATCAATGTAAAAGTCAAAGATTTAGTGTTATTAGTTCAACATTTGAAACTTGAGGTGACGCGACATTAAGTGATACGCCATTACCATTACCATTACCATTGAGCAATGAGAGGAGAACCAGGCATGAAGACGAAGCACAGTCAAGTAACAGCATTATAAAAGACCAAGTGGTTGAGCCCAAACCACTAAAGGAACGAGCAAAACGAGCGCACGCGCAAGCAGCGTGGATGAAGGATTATATCTGCAAATGAAGAGGGCTGGGCATTCGGTTATGAATTACAAGGCGAGTCTCCAGCTGGCGTCACCCGATTGGTTGATCTATCATCTCTCGGATTGGCCATTCCTTTACTATTGTTTTTACTATAAAAGCTAGTGTAATTTTTCAGCAATCTTTTTATCCAAGCTTTGAATGAATTTCCTAATTCTGGTCTTCTTCTTCCTTCCTATTCTTCATCTTCTTCCCCTAAACTTCGGTTCTCTTCTTAGGAGCTTATCCTTGCTCGAAAAGGACTCGATACGAGTAAGATCGTATCATTAAGGGTCCAAATAAAACATATATAAAGGACAATTAATGAGAGCCCAGGTCAAAAGTGTGTTGTATTTCTTTGAACTAAGTTGGAAGTTGGATTAAGTGAAATTAATAGGTACAAAAGTTGAAGAGTAGTGTTGTAGAGAGATCGAGATGAAACAAAGCGAGACAGAGTTGAGCAGCAGCAGACATGCTGGTACTGCAGGGAACTTCATTTTAATGCAGTAATAGCACATGCATGCCCACACACTACAATGCAAGACCCCAACAGTAAAAGCATGCATGGCAGAGAGTTCCACCATCTTTGCACCGAGACAGCCCAGCAGCTTCCAAGCTTTTCTGAACGTGATGAATGGGACTTTCCTTTTTCTAATTGAAACTGGAATCTAGAATTAGATTCATTGAATACTTTCAACAACAGAGCCATGCCTTGCATGTGATGAAAGAGAGAGACAGTTTAATTTCTTCAATGAAACAATATGAGTCATGAGTTACTTAATTACTCATCTCTCACACATCTTGTGATCTCCTTAGCTTGTCTCTGAGTACATGCACTACCATTTGCATCAAGATCTGTCTCAAGATCATCATTTAATGTGATGCTTAGATCACCAACTTTTGTTTGCTTCCTCTGAAAGTGAGTGACAAATGCAGATTCTCTCATTCTGAATAAACATTCAATTAAAACAATGAACCTTTCTTTATTTTATTTTCTAAATGAGTAAACAATGCTAAAGTCTCTATCTCCATTCTTTATAAGCAAGTTCCCTCCCTTGTTGCTGCATCATCTCCAAAACAAAGCCAAACACAAAGCAGTGCGTGCATGGGGAGTTCCTCTTTCTCCTCCGTCTCAGACCTTGAATCTGGTCTCCACTTTATCCAAAGAAACTCAAGTTACATCAAACGGCCCTTCATCTCCTCCACTGGTTCACCCTCACCAAGATCAGTAGTAACTTCCATGGCTTTCTATGACTCCTTCTCTGATGATGAACTCCACCACCACTTCCTTGACTCTTGTTTTCTCTGCCACAAAACCCTAAACTCCAACAAAGACATCTTCATGTACAAAGGTGACACTCCCTTCTGCAGTGAAGCATGCAGGCAGGAACAGATAGAGTTGGATGAGTCCAATGATAGAAAGAAGAAGAACCTCACCATGGCCAACAACAACAAGAAGCAGCGTCTCAAGAACCCTAGAGACAACAAGAGAGCTCACATCAATCAAAATATCTAGCTTAATTTGCTGATTCTCATGCATATGTTCATATTATTATTAACAAGTTCATACTTCTCCATGTTTTACAATGGAGAATTATTAATGTTCACTCATGAGGATTAATGGAATGCTTCTCTCTTCCTCATTAATTTGATCAGTTTTTTAATTTATTTTTGGCTTTATTAAAGAAATAAAAAGAAAAATCATGCTAAACCATTTCAAGCTTGTCATTTAACAATGTCATTCCTTAATCACACATGATAATGACCACTTGTTTTTTATTATGTTATAATCAAGACTTGATCAAGGTGTATATATAAACTAAGTTCATCATTCATGTCCTAATTAATAAACTATGTAAAACAAAACAAGTTGAGCAATTCCATTAATATATACACACACTAATTACAATGATACATATGAATACAAAACTGATGAGTTAAGTTATTGAAGGGGATCGAATAGAATATAATCACATTGGTTGTCTGTGAGGGAGAAAGATTATAAAGAGTTAATTAAAAGGCAACAAAGTTAGTAGTAACATTCACGCACTTGATCAAGAGGCACACACACACAAGGACAGATCATGCAACTGATTGAGGAACACGAGGTGGGTGGATGAATAGAAATAGTTAAAAGGCTGTCACACGTGTGTGCCTCCCAAAACATGCCACTCGTGTGGGGACATTCACCCTCTTCTTAACCATTCCCTCACATGTTCTCACGTGCCCACCACCTCCAAAAATTCCTTTCTTTCTCTCAAAGTTATTTTTCTATGTCTCTAAATAATTAAAAGAAATTAATAATCAAAATGTAGCATGATCATTTCATTAGGACCAGACCACCTAAAACCCTGTCAATAATTAACTCAAGACATAGTTGAATTATATTATACTATTCTTCACATTACGATGTCTCATCATGAGAAGGAAAAAAATAAATAAATTAAAAAAAAAAGGTTGTCCCGGACTTTGAGGTTCTTAGAATAACAAGGCATGTCCAAAACTTAACCGTGGTTTCTTCTTGTCCAACCATGTGTCCTTCCCAAAGGCACCAGAGCATCTCATAGCCTTCCAAGAAATCAACCCCTTTGCTTTAATTGCTACCTATTTGTCTATTTAAAAAAAAAATAAATTTAATCAAATGAATAATCTTTAAATAAAATTTTTAAAAATATAATATAAGATGCCACTTTTAGTTTTAGAGGGCACACTGACAAAGGTGGGCATCTCTAGCATTACTTTTTTATAATTATAAATAAAAAATAATATAAATATTTATAAACCAGAAAAGTTTAGATCCGATTCGCTATTTATTCGTGCTCGTGAAAAGAGGAGCATGGTGTTTAATAAGATTTGAGGGGCATGGACATAGGCATGTTCCCCTTGGCACCACTCTTCACACGTGCGACCATCAACACCTCACACGTGTCCCAAACGTACCAGTACAGTGAACCTTACCTCGGGTCATGTTCCCTTTTCCAAAGTATTCATATAAATAAAATATAAAAATATATATATTTTTTTCATTAATTGCTATTTTTGAGTCTTCTTTGGTGACTTGAACGAGGTCTGGTTCATATGTCACTCGTCATAGTTATGTTTAAACAGTAGACTTGACCCATTAAAGTAGTAGCCAGTCAATTAAGAAACGATGCGTGAAAGTGGGCGAGAGAGTAAAGTGGACGTGAGAGCCAATTATTTGACCCACTAACACTAATCACATTCACTTGCTCTTATAATATAAATGTTGGGTATAAATGTATTTTAAAATTGATTAATATTTAATATACATAAAAAAAAGAAATTCATTGAAAAAAAAAATGGAGAGAAGGAGGCCAAAAAAGGAATGCTGGCATGAGAGGGACTGATGTTCAATTGCCCAAACATTACAAGAGAGTGACTGAGAATGACAACCACCACTTGCACTTTCTTCTCCATGTCTCCCACTCCACCATCTTCCCATCTCTCTTCTCATCAACTTCTTCCTTTTTCTCCCCTCCATTAATTTAGTTCCTTTCAGGAAGTTACTTGAGATACTATGTCTATGTCCCACTTTTATATTTTTTTTAAAATTTAATTATCAATTTAATTACAAGTTGAGATCTTTGAAGTGGAAATATATATTTTTTTAATTTATTTAATACTACTCTCTCTTTCCCACTGAAATTAATTTATAGTTTTTAATATAAAAATAAAGTAATGATAAACAAAAGAAAGCTAAGGGTCTCTTTTGTCTTTATGACCCCGTCTCCGCAAATAGTACCAGGTGTCCCCAATAATCATGGCCCCAAAATCTTATAAAAATACCAATAGAGACATATCAACCGCAGGATTGGAAAGATGGGTTTGTAAATCACGAGGCAGACACATGGGAGGTGGGCCCCGTCTGGACCGGGAAGCTTCTGGTGGGGTGCCACGTACCCCAAGGAGGAGCGTGCGCTGCCCGGAGGTTGGGAGGCCCACGTAACGGGCAGCGCGAGGGTGGTGGGGGCCCCGACGGCTTTTTCTCTCTGCCCGCATTTTACGGGCAGGGGGAGAGGGAGAACCCAACCTCGGAATTCGCACTCAAAAAAATGACCTAAACCCTAACCCCTGGTTATCATAGCGCGGGTCCCACCCGTCAGACGAGAGTGGGCCCGTTTAAGTGGAAAAAAAGGCGTTACTCGGGCGAGTGACGTGGCCGGTAAACCGGGGCGTAATGCGACAAAAAAAGCCCGGCAGGAAGTCTGAGTGGTATGACGTCATAAAGCGGATAGGAGTGGGGCCCTCGTTGTCTGTCGCCGTACGATGGATAACCGGCACTACCCGGTGAGCTTCCGTCCCCGCAAAACCTAAAACTACAACAATACCCCTAATACTATTTATTAAACAATACTAACTCACTGGCATTGTTAGTAGTTAAACTTAAGTACCAATGGCATAATAGTAACAGGAAAAGGAGAAACCTAGAGGTGCGGGTTAGACCCAGCCAATGGATTCGAGGGGAATCCAGGATCCAGCCCGCGGTTTCGCAGCCACGTGTCCACCTCTATCGCAGTGCCCTCTTTAAAAGCTCTCAGTCCCCAAGACCAGACCTGCACTCTCACCCATCCACCGAAGAGGACCATGGACGCCTTCTCCTTCTCCGATCTGGAGGCCGGCGTCTCGGGAGTCTCGCCGCCGACCTACTCCTACAACCCCCCTATGCGCTCCCGGAGAAGGAGCTACAAAGCTTTGTCCCCATCCGCGAGATTCGGATCCGGAACGCCAGGGTTCTTCTTCGACTCGCTCTCCGACGATGAGCCCCACCACTTCCTCGACTCTTGCTTTCTCTGCAAGAAACCGCTCAGCTCCAACCGCGATATCTTCATGTACAGGTTTGTCTCCTCTTCCAGAGATCCATGATTCTTCTATTTATATTCATGGCCAATATTTGTTTGATTGACTGATCTGGGACTGTGATCTTTTGCAGAGGTGATACTCCTTTTTGTAGTGAAGAGTGCCGGCAAGAGCAAATAGAGATGGATGAGAGCAAGGAGACGAATCGGAAGCTCTCTTCCATTAAAGATCAAAAGCAGAAGAAATCTAGCAGCCCCTCCAAGGCCCAGAACAAGCTGCCCTTCCGTCCTGGTACCGTCGTGGCTGGTTGATTCCTTCGTGGATCTCCTTGCCCTCTATGGCTCTACCCATCTATCTATATATATATTGAATTTCTGGGAATCAGTTTATAAACAAAGACGAAAACCAGGAGTGTTTTTTTTTTTTTTTTGGGTGTTTTTAAATCCTCACTGCGGATGATACTTCCCTATGTACAGGAAGGAGAGAGAGGAGTGTGTGTTCTGAATGGGACCTTTGGGTGGTTTTTTCTTTTCTTTTTGTTTTGTAAATTTTGACATATGGAAGGGCTTTTTTGTCTTCCTGGCTTCTTCCTGCTTGCTGCTCTTGTTGATGATCTCACTGAACACTTTGGGACACTGAAGAGCACATGATATTAGAACAATGGACTCAAATTAATTAAGTGGAATTTTGTTTTTATTTATTGAATTAAATCATCGATTGTTCTCGTTCTGCTTTAGGTCTTGAAAATAACGATGAATTAATATGATCCAATATGTATGTTTTAGCCTAGCGGTAAAGCTACTCGGGTCCCGTGTGTTTGGTGTGTTCTCTTTGGACAAGGTCCCGGGATCGAGCTCAGGCTCTCAGATTATTGGGGCCGGGCAAGTATGAAGTTTTACTGTGTTTTCTATCATCACGCGCACTGGTGAGGGAATTAAAGCGTCGCGTGAGTTATTCAGTAGCCGTTGGTCATTTGATTGTTAAAAGTGAGTGGGGAGTGCTTTATGGCGCTTGAGTCAAAAAAATATGTATGTTTTCAAAGATACTCTTTATTTAATGTTGATGAAGATCAATTATTATTCTAATCTAAATTAACCCAAGTTGGGTGTCTTTCACATGGGATCACCATCCAAGTGTTAACCGGAAAATATTTTATTGTTGTATAGTTTTGTTCTTTTGCTCTATTTTAAAATTTAGAATGTTTGATTTTGTGTGTCATTTTTTAACGTTATTTAAATATAAATTAAACAGTATCTAATTTAAGATAAAATCAACATACGTGCCTTACAACTTTAATTTTAACTTTAATTCAAATTACTATTATTCTCCAGTGTTTGTTCTTGTTGACATTTTTAATATCAATTTCAAGCTTATCCCTAATATATTAGGATGCGTGATGGAAATTGGGTTGAAAAAAAAAAAAATTTCATGAGAAATTTTTCTCCATGGAAATCAAGATTGTCGCGGTTGAATTCAATGATTTTCTGATTAAAAAATCTAAGATTTTTTATATATATATTTTTATTTAACTGTTTGATTGTACAAATTTCTTGTAAAAATGATCCTTGTTTATTTGATTGCATCAATTTTTTATAAAAAAATAAGTTTTTTATTGAAAATTTATCTTTTTTTTTTTGCACAATCAACCAATAAATCATAAGATAAACGATTTTAAAAGATAAAAAACTTAGAAAGATGGCCTACAACTTTGTGTATATTTGATATCTCTATCCGATGGGTCCTATGTGAAATTCAAACAACCAAAATCAATCCTCATGAACTTCAACTTTTCATGGAAAAGTTTTCTTTTATTAGGTGGATGAATTAATTTCTATGAAATATGAGAAAAAAAGGTCAAGTGACATGTGTTTTGGAAAATATTTCTATGAAAAATTTGAGCAATCAAATAATCCAATATGGTGTAAAATTGGTTATGAAAATATTTTTTATAAAAAAGAAGCCAATTAAACACACCTTTAAAATTTTTACAATTTTTAAAAAATAATTTTTTTGATTTTGAAGGAAAGCTTTAATTGTCATGTGACTTGAAGGTTACAAGTTTGAGTTGTGAAAATAATCTTTTATAAAAATATAAAATAAGACGGCATACACTTGTTCATATTGTTTAAATTATAATTTTGTATTATGTATATTTGAAGACTTGCTCTCAATGAACTAATTAATATAAATTTTAATTATTTTCAATAAAAATCTGTTATTAATTTAATAATCTAATCTTGATTATATGTTATTTTTTATTTTTTTTAAAATTATTATTAATTAAGTAAAATTTAATCAACTCAAATTTTTAAAAAACAATTAAGTCGGTCAATTTAGACAAGCGGCCCGTTTGGTGCTAATAATACATACGTCGTTGACCGAGTGGGACAAGTTTTTATTTGTTTCATAAAATATAACATAATTCTTAGTTAAAAAAGTCAAGTCACCGCAAACTTTTATATGTTCCATCGAAATATTTATTTAATCAATTGATATAAAATTATTATTGTTTATTAAAAATTAGTTTTATTTTTTATAAGGAAAATCTAAAAAAATATTAAAAAAATAGTTTTATTTGAAGCTTGTTAAAAAAAAGGTTAAGTTATTATGGCATTATTTCAAACAAGTGGACAGAAATAATATATAGGGGTAGAATCTAGTTGTGATGGCTTGAATGATAAATAAAATAATAAATTAATATGTATTATTGATTTACCCATATTTTAATAGTTTAATGCAGCTTGTGCAATTAAAGTGGCGAAATTGTTAAAGGTGGAATCAATAGCTAAACAAATTTTGAAGTTCATAAAGGAGCAAGATCATCTACGACAACTATCATGCATACTTTGAGGATGATGAGACCCTAACTTAAGTATGTCCATCTGGAGTGACGGACCAACAAAGACTATTTACACAAATTGTTTCATGAAATTTAAAACCGTAATGAGAATCATGTAACTTTGAAATTATTTTACATATTTAACTATATCCCTAAGATTATTATTAATGAATGCTGTTTATCAATTTTATTAAAAAATTAAAATGAAATTAATATGGTCTTTTGGATGGGCTGGGCTTGTCACCTCTTCCTTATACCAAGGTCCATGGGCCTCCACAATGTGATTTTAGTGGACCATTTATACTTAGTGGGTTGCGGGTGTGTTACCCGGTAACCCGTATCCGTTTGGGAATTTTCGTGATTTTTCATATATGATGGTGGTTATGACTCTTATGGCCACGTGTTACTTTTTGGGGGAGGGAGGAAGCGCCACCTGGCTTTTCACAACCGGTGCCGCGAATCCTTCGCCGACTCATCTTTGCGTGCTCTTAAATAAATCCTCTTTTACGAAAATGCCCCCATAAATGGATTAATTATGAATGTATTCAAACGTAGATCATATAATTATATTATATATTTCTAGATTTTTCCAGCTAATCGTATCATGGGTTTCATCATTGTGGAATGGAATCCCGAGACTATCGTAATAAATCTAATATGACGGTGACCGTTTTCTTCGATTTTCTCGAACATTTTTTTCTTAATTTTTTTTATTTTTTAACATGGACAACATTAAGGATCAATCAAATAAAACATACACATAGCTCAATTCATCTCAGATTTCACAAAACATAATTTATTTCACGGTACGTGTGATTATCATCCAGTCTACTATAAGTTAACATGGAGAATATTCAAATGTTTACATGGGTTTATACAATCCTTTTTAATAGAATTAAGAAAAAATTATCTATAGGTTCCTGACATTGTTTACAAGGACCTTAAAGTTAAACACACATAATACTAAATAATAAATAAAACCCCATAAAGACCTCACGACAATTAAGGCACTATTTAAGGAACCAACAATTAATTATCTATAGAATTAATTATATACTATATAGATATTTTTTATTTTTAATAATTTGTGTAATAATTAGGTAGTTATGATATGATAGGTTAAAACTTACACTGAATAAAAGCAAAATTAGTAATGAATTAAAGAATTAATTATAATAAATATGAATGATTTATGCATAAAACTAAAAATAACTAATTTATAATTATATTTTATAAAGTAAAAAATAAAAAATAAATAGGGCCAGTAATCATGGGTTTAAAGAACTTAAACAACGGTTATTTTTAAAAGAAAAAAATAAATATATATATATATAAATTGAATTGGGACGTCAGAAAGATTTCACACGCCTCTCTTTGCTATTCAGTACCTCGTCAGCGGGTTGGATTCGTCTCGCTCTTTCTTGTTGCTATAGCAGCTGGGATCGTCGTAGAGCATGCGAAGATGTTGGAGGATCAGGTTGCGTTCTTGCTGCAGAAGTACCTCGGCAACTACGTCCGGGGACTGAGCAAGGAAGCCCTCAAGATCAGCGTCTGGAATGGTTGATCTTCTTTCTTTCTTTCTCTTTTGGTTCTTGATTATTTTGTTGGATGTCATTCTCGCTCTGTTAGATTTCAATACCCATGTTGTGTTTTCTTGAATTCCAAACCGTCTCTCATTCGTGCGGTAATTCTTTTCCGGTTTCTCTTGCGTGATCGATGAGGTAGCAGTGCAGCGTGTTTTCTTTGATAGGGTTTTGGTTCGGGTTCTTGAATTCTAAGGTTTTGAATGGTTTCTTGAAGAGGAATTCTTGATTGGTTTCCGTTTCTTTTTTAGTTTCTCTTTGCGCGATGATTGATAAGGTTGCGGTGCAGAGGGTTTTCTTTGATAGGGTTCATGCTTGGGTTCTTGATTCCAAGGTTTTGAATTATTTCTTGGAGAGGGATTCTTGATCGGTTCCGTTTTCTACTCCATCCTCGCCTTGATTCTTGAATTTCTTATTGATTATTAACGTTTTGAATTTTAAGTTTCATAGTTGTAGCTGAGTATATGCTTATTAATCTTTGAATCATGTTTTGACTATAGATGAGCTACGGTTATATTCTTTGGTTTGATTATCAGAGCTTTGGTATCACGTTGTAGTGACTATATATCAATGTAGTGTTTTAGCGGATGATTGTGAATGTAGTGTCCGATTTAGTGATCTCATGCTTCTGATCTCAATTGATGGTTTAGGTGATGTGGAACTGAAGAACATGCAGTTGAGACCAGAGGCACTTAATGCCTTGAAGTTGCCTGTGAGAGTTAAGGCGGGATTCCTTGGTTCTGTAAAGCTGAAGGTTTGCTATCTTGGATCTTTTTGAAGTGTGCCCAAAGCAATTTCATGCTAATTCATCCTCGATGTTTGAATGGTTATTGTTATGGTTTAGGTTCCCTGGAGCCGGCTAGGGCAAGAGCCAGTTCTAGTTGCTTTAGACCACATACTGATATTGGCTGAGCCTGCAACACAAGTTGAAGGCTCAAGTGAAGATGCTATACAAGAAGCAAAAAAGCTCAGAATTCGAGTAAGACCTGATGGGGTGTTATTGCCTTCACCTTTTGATACGGAATTCTGCTTTTATTTTAGGAACACATTTTTTTTTTCTTGTAGGAATTGGAGACAAGGCTGTTGGAGTCTCAGCAGCATCTCAAGTCAGAGACAGTAAGTTTTACCTTAGGAACACTTTTTTGTTTAAGATAGTTTTTGACAATAATATCCCATAAACTTTTCAAATTTGCTTTATCATGTGATTAAGTTATCCATGACTTTTTATTTGACCTAACTGTAGTCCTGTTATGGGAACTTATTTTCCCATGTAATACTTGGGTAAAAAGTTAAATGCGATGCTATTGTAAGAGATTTATATTGTGTAAATTTTCCTTGCCTGCTAATGAATTGATCCAATACATCTATGGTTGTTAATGGATTTGGTTTCTGTGTTATTCGTAAACCAAAATAAAATTTCAGATCCATTACTGTAGGGCTGGGTTATTAGTTTGGGTGTCACCATGTGCAACACTTGTTTGTTTTCTATTTTCCTAACCACAACAGTGATTGTGGTTTACTAGGCCTTATTGGTTTAATGTTCATATGATTCAGCTTTGTAGTGGTTTTTTATGTTCAACCTGTTTTTAGCTATGTGTAATTATCTGGTAATTCCATTTTTAAAAGATTTGTTTGGAGTTCCTCTATTTTTCTAGTTGTCTGGTATCTTTATTCACAATGAATACATCATGGCTTAATGTCCATATGATTTGGCTTCATGGTGGTTCATATATTCAGCTTTTTGGTTTACGATATGCTTAGGTATTGCTCTGCCAATTCCATTTTTAAGATGTTTTTCTTGTTAACTGGTATCTCTATTGATAACAAATACATTGTGGTTTAATGGTTCTTCATATCATTTGGCTTCATGGCAGTTTATATATCTCTATTCTGCCTGTCTGTTTAGCATATCCTTAGGTATTTATTGAGTAATTCTATTTTCAAAAGATATGTTTGGAGGTCGTCTATTTTTCTAGTTAACTGGTATCTTCATTGACAAAGAATACATCATGGCTGGGCTCGTTGATCAGCACCATAATTGGGAACCTCAAGCTTTCCATCACTAATATTCACATCAGATATGAAGACCTTGAGAGGTAAGGCATTCTGTTCTTGTTTTCTACTCTCATTAGGTCCCTGGTTGAAATCTTTGTGACTTCTCTGCAGCAATCCTGGCCACCCATTTGCTGCAGGAGCAACACTTTCAAGGCTTTCTGCGGTAACAATTGATGATTTTGGCAAGGAAACATTTGCTACTGGGGGTGCTTTGGACCGCATTCAGAAGGTACAGAATTGCTTTCTTTTTTTCATTGTGGTCTTATGAAGCAGTTTGACATTGACCTGCTATTTTTTCTTTTACCATTCTTGGAACTGTCTTGAAAGTCTTAAGTATATCTATATCTCCACAAGTGTAGGGTTTTATTCCTGAACAGGGGGTTTTGCCTGGACATTTTTGTTTTCTTCTTTTATGGCTAGTTTGATCCATTCCATGGTCATTTTCCTTTTCTTTTATTCTTGTCCAAACTCTTAAGCTGAAAGAATTCTTGCTTTTGAACTGCCTGGTGCTTTACATTGAATATTTTTCAGTTTGCGGAACTTGAACGGTTTGCTTTTTACTTTGATTCTGATATTCATCCATGGAGTATTGACAAACCCTGGGAGGAATTGCTACCTTCTGAGTGGAACCAGGTATTGTCTTTGTAGTGTAATTTGAAACCAAACTTCTGTTTCGGGAAATTGTGGTGTAATAGGTATTAATTTGTGGTGCAGATATTTGAATTGGAGACTAAGGGTGGTAAATCTGATAGTTTTGTTTTGAAAGAGCATTCCTACATACTACAACCAGTCACAGGGGATGCAAAGTACACAAAGCTGCGGTTGGATGAATCTAGAAATACAGGGCAAGCGCTACAAAAAGCTGTAGTCAACCTGGATAGCGTTACATTATGTTTATCAAAGGTATCCTTGGGCTACTCTCAGTTTTCGTTCTTGCCAAGGAACTTGGGTTATCTAGCAGGCCAGGTTGTTTGAATTTGGTTACCTTGAGCAGGTGTGGCTATTTGAATGCAGGATGGCTACAGGGACATCATGAAGTTGGCAGATAATTTTGCTGCATTCAATAAACGTCTAAAATATGCTCACTACCGTCCACAAATTCCAGTGAAGTCTGATCCCAGGGCTTGGTGGAAGTATGCTTACAAAGTGGTGACTGATGAGATGAAGGCAGCAAGGTAAGTAATGCACTCGTATGAATAGAGTAATTATGGAATCTTCTGTTATTTTGCCCACTTTTGATTTACCTCTGTTTCTTCATCCTGTACTTCCGTTTTTTTACAGATGCATGTGATAGCCAACATTCTGTTGCCCTCTTGGCATAGAACTTATAATTTTACTGTTTGTGCAACTTTTTGCATTTTAAGACATGCTGATTTAGTCCAACCAATGCTACTGATTTGTGCACATTTTTGCATGCTGAGGAACAGTTCCTGATTTTTTCAAAGGGCAGTACTCTAATTTTTTTCGAACTTCTTCATTTTTTGAAAGTCAATAGGATATTATTTCATCAAGCTCTATGCTGTTGTTATTTTTTCTTCATCTTGGTCACACTTATTTTTGCTATAATTTGTAAATATTTTTGGTAGTATGACAATCGATCAGGAATTGAGATAAAAGTTCAAAACTTATCTATCTCTCAAGCTTTGCCAATC
>JAGGNH010000015.1:0-13222 GCA_026586065.1 Dioscorea zingiberensis
ATTTAAGTTTTATTTCATGGAATACACTTAGGAGATCAAGCATGTAATTCATTGATAGTAGCGTCCCGCAGTAAGTGTTCAAAGCATGAAAAGCGGGATGCTCGGGAAAGGCGTTTTTCCTTCCATATTGACGGTGAGATAATAAGTGCCCGCTCTTGACAATCTTCGTGCCAGATGGACGTGTAAGGGGCCTTTCCACAGCGCTTAGGGAGTTAGCTTCAGCTCTTTAGGCTTTTTGTTTCCTGGAATTCATTTTTCTCTTAAGACCAGATTGCCGATTTGGAAGACTTGACCCTTTTTACCCTTTTATGTGTCAGAGTAGAAACCATTTTTTGTACTTCTTTCAAGGCCGATAGATTCTTTGCCGCTTTGTTTATGCAACTTCTCTTAGGCTCTTCAGAGTAGGTTAAGTTCCGGCCTCACGAGGATTCTTTTCTATTTTCTTCTAATCGAAAAAGTTTGTTGTGTCGAGTGAAGGCAGGTGCATTTCTATTTCGGCAGGGATGATGGCTTAATCGCCGCACCTTTAATAGAGTAAGAGGAGAATTGGAGTTTCCGCTGTGGGGGTTCTTTGTGAAGTTGTTCGATAAGCTTCCAAAGAGCCAGCTAGGTAATTTCCTTTTTGGAATCCTAATTGGTTCCATTTTTTGGACACCTCGGGTTTTATGAGCATGGAGGCAAGATAGCCATTGGTTACATTTCTACTTCTGGCCTTGGCTATGGGGATGCGCGTCACGAAGTTAGTCACGGATTGATTCGAATTCCGAGTTCGGAACAAAAACTTTGAAAGCCTTGGTGTCCCAAATTGTCTTAGCCCTATTATCGCAGAATGAGAGGCGTACCGAAATTCCGGAATCGGCAGACATCACAGCCTCTCGCCATGCAAGAATCCTTGATAAGCCTTCTCCGCGTGATCTTGGCCAAGGGCTCAACTTCTACCGCATTTAGGTAGAAATAATCGACATAGCTTAATCTATCAAAAGAATTTCATTTGTCGAGTCGGCGCAGGAAATGGCTCCTAGAAGATCAACAACCCCAAATAGCATGCTACGCATTTGAGGGACCGACAATTGGCTTAAATGTACCTGTTGGCTGGGTGGCTTTTGAATCTTGGAATCTTGTTGGCTGAGCCTATCAGCATTTTCAAAGTGAACGCCACCGCATCTCTTCTGAGCTTAAGGTTGGACAATAATAGCCTCCAGTCGAAGGACTTTATAACTTCGAGACCTTGCCTCCCTATACTTGATATACATCCTCCAATGCCTTCCCATGAATTTCTTGAAGGATACTAATTGGTTTCCTCGTAGGCGTAAGCATCGGCATACCAGTAAAGAGGTTGTGTATAGGACCAGCTTATATACGTATGTTCGCCAATGTCATATTGTGGGCCGAAGCATGGCTTTGTAAAATCCATGCTCTGGCTTCTATTTCTTTGCATTGGATGGTCGCGAGGTCCGTACCTGTGCGGTAAAGTTTCATGGGATCAATCCAACATGACTCTTCTTCTACGAACTTTTGTACTTCTCCACCGACCTCTCTAATAGTTTTTCTTTGGCCGGAAGGAGTACTATAGGATTGGAAAGAGAGTTACGTATCTCCCATTAGGTAATGCGGTGGGCTTTTCTTTTTAGATAAAGCGTCAGCCTCTTCATTTTGTGCCCGTAACGATTTTTTCAACTGGAAATGAGTGAAGTAAGAACTATTCCCTTCTACTACATCGGCTCCCATCGTCTTGACCATATTCTCCTCCTTTGATTTCAAAAGCGCCGATTATATGGCCAATCTAACTCAGTTGCGGGTAGGAATATACATGCAGATGCTTTGAATTCCGAGTTCTCCGGGCCAAATGTAGCCTGCCACATGGCTGGGGGCTTCTCAGCATATATTAGGCCTTGTTGTTAATCGCCTCTAATTGGAACTTAAGAACCGCTTGAAATTTTTCCTACTTGGAGGGAGAATAAAGGGACTGAAACACGCCCCTGCCTCATTTTTCTTTTGTTGCTTGGTCAATCAAGCCGCACATATAAAGAGACCATGTAAGGGCAATAAAGCTTTTCTTCCTGGATCCACATGTTGGGATTACATCTCCATTCATGGGAATGGTTAATTCCTGGGCTACATGAAATCCGGCTAAGTAAGATTTTGAGCTTCCTTGACCGTCGGGCTGCTAAATTGGCTTATAAGCTTGGAGATCAAACTCACCCAATTCTATTACTCCACTTGGCTAAGCGTCCTAATTTTCTGTGTTTATGAAGAACTTGTTTTAGAATTTTGGCCTGTCGATCAACACAATAACTTTTGTGGAGTTTGAAAAATAAGGCCTCCCAATCTCAAGATCGCCAGGCGGGATGTGATAAGCAAGTGCGAAAGCTAGCTTTTCTTTTCGAGTGGCGGTATACCTTGACTCGATTAAAGGATTTATGATCTTTACTAGTATAATAGACGGGCTTCCTAGATTCCCTTGTATCTTCTCTAACAATTTACTTGTTGAGACCGGGACCGCTCGAGGGAGCAGTAGGCTAAATAGATAAGTAAAGCTCCTCCTCCTCGCTTAAGGGCGGTTTGGCTAGCGCTGGAGGCGCTTATTGGAGATAATCTTTAAGCCCCCTGGAAGGCTTTTTCGGTGATTCTTCACCGGCACTCCTTATCTATGCATGCTTTTACACAAGTAGCTTGGAAGAGTGGAAGGTTTTTCTCTCGGCTTTAGAGATAAATTCCTCTCCGAGTCGCTAGCGCCCATTAAGCCGCTCGCTTGTACTTCTTTACTAAGACTTTTGGGTGATCCCAATACGTCAAGAATGGCTTTGATGCTTTTACTCAGTATATGCTTCTATTCCTCTTTGAATTAGGTCGATAAATCCTAGGAAATTCTCTTCCATCGACCGGACACCAAATGCACACTTGTTCTGGATTTAGGCGCATATTGTAAGTCCGAGTGGATTGGAAGAGCTTCCCATAAATCCCAGGTAGATGATCTTCGATTTTTCGATTCTTTACCAAGATGCCATCCGCATAGGCGGCTTGACATTTCCTCGCTTGGCAATTTGTTCTCTTTTTGACTACTGTACTTCCTATGTTATGAGCCTTTGGAAAGTGGCTCCTGTGATTGCTTTAGACCAAAGCGACATCACCTTTTATAGCAAAGTAAGTTCCCTTGCTAGTAATAAAGGAATGCTTTTTTCTTAGGTAAGCCTTTGGCCATTACCTGATTTGATTGTGGAAGCCTGAGAAGGAATCTAAGAAACTTAGCATTTCATGCGCTCCGGCCAGAGAGTTAACCAAGTACATCAATTGAAGGTAGAGGGAAATGGAATCTTCGGTTCAAAACTTTATTTAGGTCCAGTACAAAATCCACGCACATTCTCCCTTTCCCTGGACGGCTTTTGGCCGAGTAACCACATTAGCCAAGCCGGTCACCGATAGTTCACTATCTCGGATAAATCCCCGCCTTCAAAAGGGTTGACATTTTCTTCTTCCTCGCAGCCTTATACGCTTCTTCAAGGTAGGAATTCACTCCTTTTCCTCGTTGGCACAAGTTTGAACGATTGATCTAAGGCTTTGAGGTGGTGTCTGATGACGATCACGTTTCGCTTGCGGCATGTCTACTCTCCAGAGGACCCGTGCAAAAAGATCGAGAATCTACCGTCCTTGAAGTATTTGCCATGAGGTTCTTTTCTTTCAGGTATCTATGCGTCAAATCCCCACCAACTCCAGCGGTACTGCGGCTCCAATCTAGTTGTATCCGCAGGAAATGATAAGCAATTCTCTCAACCGGGTTGGTTAGAGAGAGTTCTTTATCTTCTTGTTCTCGCATATTCCCCTCTGTTAAC
The DNA here is from genome assembly GCA_026586065.1 of Dioscorea zingiberensis. NCBI lineage: Eukaryota > Viridiplantae > Streptophyta > Magnoliopsida > Dioscoreales > Dioscoreaceae > Dioscorea > Dioscorea zingiberensis. The sequence goes on from JAGGNH010000015.1 coordinate 3,831, forward strand.
CAACATGGCCCTCCTCACAGTTCCTTTTGTTTGCCTTTTATTTTGAGTTGTTCCTTTTGAGGGTTGAAGGCATAACATTGTCATGCCAAGGGTTTGATCACCTCTTACTTCTCATTTGCCGCTCACCATTTCTACGTAAAATTTTAGGAGAAGCATTGATGGGGAAGTAGAAATTCTTTGCTTTTTAAGGCGTTGAGGGTTGGCCTATCAAGAATCACATTGTAACTTGATGCATAGCGCATAACTAGAAAATTTGTTGTCAAGGTATTCATGGATGATCTTGGCGAATTTCCTACCGTGAATCGGTAAAGAGATCATTCCTTCCGTTGTACCACTCCTCCAGGAAAATCCCACTCAAAGATGATTTTTTATGATTAGGTAAGTGCTGTCCGGTGATCTGCATACCTCATTTTTCAAAGGCGCTCTAAAAGAGTATATATATCTCACCATAAACTTCCAATCTTGTCTATCGGGACTCTTTTCATTTAGGAAGCCTGGAGACCATGATGTAGCCAATGACTACAAGGCGTCATCATGAGGGGGTAGAACCCGCAAATGACATCGTTTATCATAAAAATGATGGGGAGCCATGTAAGCGAGACCTTCTTTAGCCCAGAGACTCCCTGTCTTCTTTGTAGCAACTCCTACCATTCCGGCATAGTTTTTCCGAGAGGTGGAACTTTCACCACCACAACTAGGACCACCACTAATAAATCCGACCATCTCTCCTTTTTCCTTTCAAGTTGTGAAGTTTTAGGTCTCTCTTGAATATCAAGGTTAATGTATTGCTCCAGTTGTCCCCTTCTAACGACATCTTCTATAGCGTTCATCAAATGAGTACACTTTTCAAGTATGGTCATGTCCTCTAGCTCAATTTAAACTTGCAATATCTCTTACTATTCTTTTCTCGCTCGATTCTTGGTGTGCTCAGCCATGTCCAAAATTTTTGATGCTGGATTTGCATAAGGATATGGCTTCTGGTTTGGTCTAGTGGGGTGTGGTGATCATATCTAACTATTTTCCCTTCTTTTGGGGATTCTCTAGGCTATAGCATGTGTCGTTGAGGACGTGTTGATGATTCCAGACCTCTATTTTCACTTTTATTATCCCTACGTGATCCTCCTTTCCTTCGGATTTCTGTGGGCCTCCTATTGAAACTCTGATGGTTTTTGTCTTTTTGGATTTCCGTAGAGATGTGTCGAGCCTCTTCATCCAAACCTGTATAAATTTCATCAGAATTGATATACTTTTGGGCGTGGATCATGAGGGCAGGGATGGTTTTTGGTGGATCCAAAGTGAGGGAAAAAAGGAAAGGAGAGTCTAGCAAACCCTCCATCAAGAAGGTTACGGCCATTCGTGGAACAAGGTCCGCGACATTTGTCGCTTCATCTATGAAACGATTGAGGTAGGTTTGGAGTGTTTCACCCTCTCGTTGCTTAACACGCAGAAGGGTAGATGGGGTTTTCTTTTGCTTTGAATAATTGGCAAAATAAGCTAGAAAGCGGTCTGCTAAAACTTGAAAAGAAGAAATTGTGCTAGATGGAAGATCAACAAACCAGTCTTGCGCTTTTCACTCTTAGGTGGCCGGAAAACCTCAAAGACATACGCATCGGATTCCGTAGGAGCAACATCTTTGATCGGAAAGCCTTCGGTGTGGCAGTGGACGGATCGGTTTTGCCCTCATATACAGTCATAGCAGGTGGTGGTGGCTATCACGCCGAACTTGCTCATGCAGTATTTCGATAAAAGGAGAGGCGTATATTGAGAACATGCCGCTCGACTTCTCGGGTTTCCTCGAGAGGGCCCCCTGCCATTTGTGTTCTTCCTCGTCGGCAATTGGAATAAACTGCATCTAATACGTTTCATTCTTATGGGTAGCTTGCTCTCGCCGAAATGGAGGGAGGTTCCGAACTGGCGGAGAAGGCGGTCCTCTCTCTTCTTTTCTTCATGGGTGCGGGTCCTTGTCCTCCCTCTGCTTTCGAAATTAGCTAATGGGGCTGTCGGCATATTTGGTGGAATTTGTATGAGTGGGAGTGGTGGATGGGCCAAAGTGTGAACAGCTTTAGCCAACTGCTCTAATTGTTTATGCATATTGAGATAAAAATCTGGGATGGGTCCCTAGGGTACAATGAGTGGATTTTCTGATGGAGGTAAGATGGTTGGATTTTCCAACGAAGGTAAGATGGTTGGATTTTCCGGTGAATTCCCCCCAGTCCTCCGGACTTCACTGGGTATTTCAATATTGCTAGGCGCTCCTTGTTCTTGGATTCGTTTAGATTTTCTGGTAGTAATCATTTAGCTTTTCGTAAGGGTCCCCACGGACGGCCCCAAACTGTTGATGCCAAAAATTGGTTCACCTCACGCTTTGGCTGCTGTTGCCTCATGATCTGGTCTCAGCCTTTGGCAAATGGTTGAAATTTGTAATTGATGTGGACACTTACTTCAGGTTTCGAACATTGGATGCTTTGGAATGCCTAGTGTTCGTGGAGGAATACGCTGAGGCGATCGGATTGATGAGGATGATCGGAATTGTCACCTTTTGGTTTCTGGTTACTTGGGTGAATCTGTAAAAAGGAGAGGGAAATGATCGGAATTGGGCCTTTCTGCCCGGATTTAACTCCGATGATTAAGTCAGAAATCCTGTGAGAAAGAAGAAGGTTTGGTAAACTTTTAGACTTCTTAGGCATAGTTTAGTTGATTGTTCAAGTCCTCCTTTCTTACTATAGTTGTTCTTCTTTTATAGAAAAGTTGAAGGCGGTTTAGGAAAATATCTGGAAAGGCGGTTGTGGAAATATCTCATGAGGCGGTGAGAAAATATCTCGAGGCGGTGAGAAAATATCTCGCGAAAATGGTGAGAAAATATCACCTTTAGAGAAGCGTATAATATCTACTTATCAGAGAAGCGTTAGATATTTTCTTCCTTAGGAAATTATGTGGCCATGAGCACCTCAGGTTTCGGATAAGAAGGTTTTGTGTTTGCTTAATTCCGATCCGATTTGTTTGTAGAGCTGAAAATAGTTGAAAGATAGCAAATGCCTCATTCTCAATTACCAAGCGGAATTTCGCTAGAAAAGTAGTAACAGAAGATTTAATAAAAATAATCAAAGAGAAGTTAGAACTAATTTATTCATAAAATTCATGGATTTTACAATCCTTCCCCCTTACAAAATTTCGTACGCGAAATTTAAAAACCAAACCTCCTAAGACTCACCCAGTCACAAACAACTATGGGTAATGCTTCTTTATGTCCTTTTCGCGTTCCCATATTGCCTCTCAATCAGAGTGTTTGTTCCATCTCCCCTTCACAAAAGGAATAGCCCGGTATCTCAACTGCTTCTCTTTGCGGTCCAAGTCCTCCACCATGCTCTCATAGGACATGTCCTCGTAATCTCCACTGCACGCTCGTGGAATCACGTAAGATGGATCCCGGATACATTTCTTTAGCATATAAATGTGGAACACATCATAGACTTGTTCCAGGTTCAGGGGTAGAGCCAATATGTCGGCCACAGCTCCTACCCGCTCGAAAATCTTGAAGGGTCCAATATAGCGTGGGCAAGATTCCCACGCTTCCCAAATCTCACCACTCCCTTTATAGGCAACACCTTCAGGAACACTGCGTCACCAACCTAGAACCCCAACTCAGAATAACATTGATCAACATAATTCTTCTGTCGGCTCTGAGCGACCTTCAACCTCTCTCTGATCATCCGGACATGCTCCTACGGTCCTGGATGAAATCAAGCTCTCAAACTTCCTCTCACCCACATCACCCCAACATATTGGTGTTTGACATTTCCTCCCATAAAGCGCCTCATATGGAGCAACCTGTATGCTCGCCAGATAATGTTTGTTGTAGGCGAACTCTACTAGCCTCAGAGGCTCATCCCAAGAGCACCCGTAGTCTAATGTGCTTCTGCCCTCGATGTCCTTCAAAATGCGGATAGTCTTCTCCTAACTTCTACCATCCGTGCAATTGCGGGTGAAAAGCCGTACTAAACGCCAGACGTGTGGCCAAGGTTGTGTGCAGACTATCCTAGAATCTTGAGACAAACCTGGTGTCGCGATCAGAGGTGATCGACACCGGTACTCTATGCAGCTTAACAATCTGATCAATATACAGCCGTGCCAATCCCTCCATTGACGTACCCGTCCTCAAAGGTATAAAATGCCCCAAAGTCAACCGGTCCACTATCGCCTATATTGACTCATTGGCCTTTTGAGAAAGGTGTAACCATATCACAAAATCCATATTAATATGCTCCCACTTTCACTCCGGAATGGGTAAAGGCTATAATATCTCTGATGCTCTGCCTTCACCACCACTGTGCCACGAACTCTGTGATCTCCCGCTTCATACCTTTCCACCAGAACTGGTCCTTTAACCCTCTATACATTTTGGTACCATCGAGATAGATCTCATAGCTCGAGTAGTGGGCTTCCTCAAGAATCTCTTTCCTGAACTCTGGGATATTGGGTACATAAACTCACATCATCAACTGCGAGGATACCATCCTCATGCACCCGAAACTGCGTTGGTGCTCCCTATTCAATCTGACCCCTGATCTCCTCCAGATACGGATCCTGCCTATGTGAATCTCATATCCTCCCCAACACTAAGGGTCGAATATGCAAGCTGGTCAAATTAACATCCATCTCTGGCAATATAACCTCCAACTCCAATCTCATGTCTTCGAACAAAGGCCTCTGAGACGTCAATAATGCGGCGACTCCATAGTCAGACCTTCTGCTCAAAGCATCTGCCACCATGTTAGCCTTGCTCGGGTGGTAATGAATACTCAGATCATAATCTTTGATCAGTTCCAACTAACACCGCTGTCTCATATTCAGTTCCTTCTGAGTAAAAATGTACTTGAGGCTCTTGTGGTCGGTGTATATCATATAAGGTACACCGTAGAGGAAATATCACAAGATCTTCAAAGCAAACATGATTGCTGCAATCTCTAAATCATGTGTGGGGTAGTTCTCCTCATAAGACTTCAACTGTTGGGAAGCATAGGCTATAACTCGCCTGTCCTGCATTGAAACACACCCCAAGCTAGTCTTGCATGCATCACTGTAAATTGTGTATCTGCATCCACTCTGTGGCAAGGCTTGGACCGGTGCGGATACCAACCTCTGCTTCAGCTTCAGGAAGCACTTCTCACAAGAATCACTCAAAACAAACTCGGTACCTCTCCTAATCAACCTTGTCAAAGGTGCTGCCAAACAGGAAAGCCCTCAACAAACCTCCGATGTGCTTTGCTAATCCCAAGAAACTCAAGTATCTCCCTTCATGCGTGGTCGGTCTCTCCACCGTCACGAATGCCTCTTCTTTAAGGTCCACTAAAGCCATCGTCCAACAAGAACTCTCACTCGGGGAACTTGAGATAGAGTTTATCTTTGCCCTCAAAATCTCCAACACAATCCTCAAGTGCTCCTCGTGTGCCTGGCGACTACCTGAATAAATCAGTATGAACGTCGATGAAGACCACCACAAATTGGTCCAAGTATTATCGAAAGACCCGATTCATCATATTCATAAATATTGCCGAGGCATTGGTAAGCCCAAATGGCATCACCAGAAACTCATAGTGCCCGTATCTGGTCCGAAAGGTACTCTTTGGGATATCCTCCTCCCTGATCCGTACTTGATGGTACCCGGATCTCAAGTCAATCTTTGAAAACACCTGTGCTCCCTGCAGCTGGTCCATGAGATCATCAATCATCATTAATGGGTACTTATTCCTCACTGCCACCTTGTTCAACTCTCTGTAGTCAATGCACAACCTTATCGATCCATCCTTCTTCTTGACAAATAAAACTAGCGCCCAACAAGATGACATCTTGGATCGAATAAAACCCTTCTCCAACAACTCCTCCAGCTCGTCTTCAACTCTTTCAGCTCCACGAGCTTGATTCTATATGGAGCCCTAGATACAAGAGCTATACTTGGAACCAAATCAATCGAGAACTTCAACTCTCTCTCGGGGGGTAATCCAGGTAAATCTCCAGGGAACACATCAGGGTACTTGTTCACCGCCAGAACGTCTGCAACCACGGGTCCACTCTGCTTGTTAACCTGTAAGAGCGAGCCTAAGTACCCCACACAACCTCCGTCAAGTAATATCCATGCACCGGAGAGTCAGAGATCTCCGTACTTCAAGGAACAATCCTTTGCCGCCATAAAAGGTAAACTTCTCATCCACCATCGCTGTATATATCGAGCCAATCCATCCCGAGGACCACGTCGTATTCCCTCAGGTCCATTACATGCAAATCAGCGAGCAACTCCCAACCCTCAATCATCACTAGGCATGTCAGTACCATCCTACACACCAATCTATCAGCTCTTACCGGGGTATTTATGCTCAGCTCATAAGGTAACTCTACTACAGGCAAAGAATGTTTTCGTGTAAATAGTATAGATTCAAAAGAGTGTGTGGCAACCGGATCAAACAAAGTACAGGCATAAAAAGAACTAACTACAATGGTACCTGTGACTACGTCAGCTGATGCCTGCGCCTCCTTGGTAGTTATGTGGTAGACTCGTTCATAAGTTATAGGCCTCGCTTCCTCGGTAGGGTGGCTAGAAGAAGAAGGTTGTCCCGTTGTCGACTTTCCTTCTTGTCACACCCATGTGGCCTCGCTGGTGGTCCAACCGAATCGCTTAGAAGCCCTAAAAGACTCTACCGGGCCTTGTGTTCCTCCCACAGTACTTTGACTTGACTATCCCTACTGAGACCATTTGGGCCTTCTTATGCTCAAAGGCAAGCTTTACCGTAGTAATGCACTGCAAGTAAGCCTTGGACACTGTGCTTTCTTATGTTGTTCGTTGCACTCAAAACGTCGCACTGACTACAACACACTAGTTCATGAACCCCTGCCTCCAGATGAGGGTGAAGACCTAGGTGGTCTCTTTGTATGGCTTGAATCTGGCGGCTGATCTCTGTTGCCTTGAACTCTTACCAGATGACTGCTTCTGACTATTCTGTCCCTTCTCTTTCTTCTCTTTCTGAGGTGGTCCCTGAGAGTCACCCTGGTAGGAAGCATCAATGTACTTGGCTCAAGCCACCACTTTAGTATAGCTAGTGGACATATGTCCATATACTATCTTCTTCAAAGATGGCCGTAGACCTATCTCAAACTTGCGGACTTTGCTTTCTTTTGTGGGAACCATGTCTGGTAGGAAAGAAGCCAGTTTGTCAAGCTCAATCTCATACTACTCTACTATTATTCCTCCCTGAGTGAGATTGGTGAACTGTTGTGCCATCAGAAGAAGCCTTCACCGAGAAAAATATTTCCCAAAGAAGGCCTTCTTAAACACATCCCAAGTCTTAAAGGGCACCCCATTCCTCAGTCGTACCTCCCCAAGGTACCAATTCTCTACGTCGCCTTGCATCAGATAGGTAACTGATAGGTAATTGTCCTGACTCTATCTATATCCTCAGCCTGATATATCTCAAATCTCCTCTCTAACTCCCGGATCCACAACTCGGCCTCCTGAAGGGTAGCAGTACCATCAAAAGGGCGGGGAGAAGGCTTCCGGATCTCCCCAATCAGTTCTCTACTAGTAGCTGGCGTGGAAGGCTAGGGTAGATCGGGGGGCCGCTCAATGGCCCTGCGACTCTCGGACTAAGAAGGCAGCCCCGCCAACCTCCATATCCATCTAGTGGTAGCTGGGACCTCCTCCTAAAATTTGGGGCACCTGCTCAATCAAGGGGGCGTGGGGTATGTCCCCATGGCCCGAGGTCACCCAGTGCGCCTCCTCTAAGTGTCCTCCTCATCCTCGAACTATAAAACAAATACTTGCATAAATGATGCTAAAACTACTTTATTATTCCAAAATAACAAATAGCAACAGTCGTTCATACAACTCATATTGTTCATATAACTACCACATTGTTCTAGGAAAATACCAATATGTTTCGACCAAAACTAGCGCCTAACGTGACAACAGGCTATAAGTGTCTAGCGGTCCATCCTCCGATGATAGAAACCCATCCGAACTAGTAGATCCTTTGCTCGGCCAAGGGAGGTCCCCTGGGCAGTCCATAGTGAGGTGGAAGCCACTCTCACAGCTAACGCATCTGTATGGCGAGCTGTGGCACACAGTGTACTCATTCCCATAACCTCCACAATGAATGCACCTGACTCTACTAGTCTCTATGATCACCGGGCTTCCTCCTCTGGCGCCTATGGGGCATCAAGACTCTTATGGTAGTCACGAGCCCTACTTACATATTTGTGGACCCTCTGGCTCACCCTTATCTGTCGCTGGTTGGTAGCTTCAACAACCACCCACAGCTCTGCTAGGGAAACCTCAAATATCGAGGAATTATCAGTGTGTGGCAGTGGAGTGCTCTCTCGTACCGACTCCACCTCTTCTGATGATGATACTTGAAAGTGTCACGCCCACTCTGCATGTACTTCTCCATATCTTTTCTTCCAAGGAAAAAGTCATTCAAAACCTCAAGAGACTAAGACTACCCGCCCAAAATTTAACAGTTCGGCCCTATTTGACTATGTCACAAAGGCTACTAGGGTGTCGGTTATCTCAAGGCTTTGCCCTCGTACCACCTTAATATGTCACTCTGCACCAATCCTCGGGACCTTTGGAATATGATGCTGACCTATTTGCGTACCTAATGTAAGGCACACCATACTCGAATACAAGGCCTGTGTAATCAAAAGCAAATAGCAAAATAATAAAATCTCAAGTGATAATAATCAAATAATCTCAGAGTCTCAACAGAAAGAAAATCGTAAAGGGTTCAAATACCCTAAATAATACTAGGCCCTACAAGGGTCCTAAAATCAAAGTCTCTCACATAGAAAGAAAGAAAAGTGAGGTCCTCCGGCCTCGGCAAACAACCTACGACTCTCGTACAACTCCTGAGACGAAGTCACCTACTCCTCAGGACCTGAAAAAGAGAAAAGGGAAAACAAGTGGTGAGCTTTCGAATGGAAAGCCAAATAAGTACCCTGCAATGATCACAATGATGTAAATCCAACAAAGATGATAAGTGATAAGTCAAACATGATCAAATTTAAAAAATCATCAATCACAAGGGGCTATACCCCGCACAACCAAAACCTAGGAGCCTACCACCATCAACGGCAATGGTATAAATCCTATCCAATGGCGCCCCTCGGGCTCTGAAAAGGAGTTTAAAGAACAAGCTCAGCAAACTATCCCCCGGACAGCAACAACGCAGCCTCCGTCGGAAGAGACGAACTTGTCACACATCGGTAGCGCCACCTCTCGTTCATATCACCATGTGCGAAGGAAGATCGATGGTTGGATCCCACCTGAAAGACGGAACGATTCCCAATTACTAAGAGTTTGTTTTAATATAGAACTTCTTTCATTTTGTTTGATTAGTAACTAC